>JAIFZK010000136.1:1390000-1462500 GCA_027481765.1 Tenualosa thibaudeaui | reverse complement strand
TGCTAAAATAAGCCTGCTGAGTCAGTGGTGGGCTGTGTTTTGAGAGATCAAACTGAATGGATCAAAAACTAATGTGTTTGTGTGAGCTTTGCCTCAAGAAAGATGTGTTGTTGTCATTGCTGGTTTTCAGTGTTGATTTTGTTCCCCTTCTGTTTCAAATGGTTGGGTTATTTGGGGAAATAGTATTGGTGGTTTCTTCACACATGCTTTTTTTTATTCCATATTCAGATCCATGCTTTGGATGCCGCATGCATTTTTCACATGTCATGACTGAAAGAGATTGGCCTCTCACCGCAGAGCACAGAGGGCTGGACTATACCTCTCTCTCTTTTACTCTCTCTCTCTCTTATACTCCATCACTCTAGTGATTCATCTATCTTCCTTCCCCTCCCCAATGTATCACTCTCGACACCCTTCCTGCTCTCCCTCCATTGGTGTTTGTTCCTGTAATCATCACAAGATACATATCTTCTGCTCTGTGTCTGTAATCCCTCTCTCTTTCTTTCTCTCTAGCATTATTCCTCTCTCTCTCTCTCTCTCTCTCTCTCTGTCTACCTCTGTATCTCATTCCCTTCATCATCTTCCATTACACCGCAGGAAACACCACCTGCCATTTTCAGAATAAGCCACCTCTCCTCTTGAGGTCCCCCCCCCCCCCACACACACACACTTCCATCCCTCTGCCTTCCTGCCAGTGCCCATCTTGTGGGCGTCTGACCTTCTCCTGGCCGGTACAAGTGGCAGATGTCCTCTGCAGGGCCATGCTGGTGACAAACTGCCTTTTATCTGCTCTCTCTCCTCCAGCCATCTGACAGCCTGACCATCACAACACTCTCACAACACTCTCGCAACACTCACAACACTCTTTCATTGTCCCATTCAATTTAGTTTATGTCTGTTATGTCATAAATGCATACTTGCTGCTATTATTGAGTGGAAAACATTTTACTTCTCAGCTGGACAGGTGCGCAAACACACACTTTGCGTGTTTACATCTGCATGTTGTGCATGTATGTGTGTGTGAGAGAGAGCCAGTGTGCGTGTATACAGGGAGTATGATTGAATTAAAATCTTAATATAAAAAACTGTTAAGCAGGTGTAAAATTAGACATTTTATTGTTATGAATTGCATGACAAACAAATATATAATAATAAGTGTCAAAAAGCGAAACAAATTCCCACTGACTTTGATCCAAGTCTCAGTGCAGTAAAGCACCATCATGCAAAACCACAACTCGAGCACAATCACAGTCCCACAGCCGAATTTTATCAGAGGACACCGAATGCTCCATTCGTCCTCCAGAAGACTATGATCCACAGGCGCGGGACGTTCAATACGCGCGCCATGAAGGAACACATGCAAGCAGTACCGTATGAGCAGTGCACACGCGTGTTAGGAGAGGGTTAACACAGTCCACTACAGTGTGTTTCACTATCGTAGAAGTAAAAATTACAGATTTCGCGCACTCTCTTTTCAGACAATTGGGGCGGATTAGATAAAAAAAGCTCAGACTATCCGTTGCTGTTTCACGGATAAGGCGAAGAGTCAGGGCAGATCTTTGGCGATGCTTGCTTGCCCCTCATCCCTTACTCCACGAGTCCCTTTACGCTCTACAACTCATACTGGGTTTGCATAATTCAACTTTTACCTGTTAACGAGGTGGTGTCATTACCAGTTCAGAGCTACAGACAACATACCCCAATGAGAGAGGAGAACTAAAACTTTGTTTTATGCTGCGACGGAAATGACTGATGAAATGACTGATGCTGCAGCCACTTATAGTATACGAGATGCACGAGATGATTAACAAATCGGTAACCACGGAGATTGCTCATTTCCCCATTAGGTATAGCTGGTCCACACTTGATGTCATATTCACACTATGCATTAGTGCTTGTTTAAATGGCAGCCTAGCTTGTGTTGCCAAAGCATGGCAGTGAATCGATTGACTCACCTGTCGAGCTGGATCTTCATTTGTTGTGGGAGAAGGGGTTCCTCCTTCGGACGATGGGTAGATGGGAGAAGCCATGTTCATTAGTCAAGCAGTCCCGTGGCGGTTCACGTTTGTTTTGGTTTTGCTCAACATTAAGTCAGTTGTCAGCTGCAGTGACGGTCGTGACAGTGCGACCTTGCCGGGCCGAACGCTAAATTCAAGTGTTCAATAGCTTGGTCTTAATATCCAAGTTAGAGAGCCATCCAGTTTGTCGCCGCAGTGCCCGTGTGAATTGTGAATGACTGACCTCCAAATCGATCCCGGTGTAGAAGTACAGTAAGTGAAGTGCCTGTGGCCGTCCGGCGCGCGTGATATGGTCCCCACCGCTGCCTATCGTTCTTTGGTGGAAGAAGGTGTCTGTGCCTGCAACTCCCCCTCACACTGTCCCTCTCTTTCGTTCTCTCTCTCCGCCCATCTCTCCTTTTTTCGCTCCCTCTCTCTCCCTCTCTCTGCAGTACTAGTACGGTCGGTCACCAGAACGCGAGCATCACAACAGCGCAAGAACTCTGCGCTGACATGGGCGACACTATGTGATTGGAAACCCAATGACATTTACGCGGGTAATGCGCAGATAGCATTACTTAACATGAAGTCATTGCTTGACACATAAGTATTTATGCAATTCTACATAATGCATTAATGGCCTTGCCGCACAATACTGTGTCCGAACATAAGGCGAAATTTAAATGTACATTTGGTGTGTGAATTTTGTGAGCAGTGCATGCGTTCACGTTTCTTCTGTTATGCTATTTTCACCCATTTGTGAAACAAACCGTCATCTAACGGAACCATTTTCGATAAAGTTTCATACTTCAATTCTGCGTTATCCCTTAGAAATAGCAGTACAATATAGAGGTCAATGGACACTTGAGTGCGTGACTCCTATTTTGAACTTGACCCATTTCTGTCGCGCCATACGAGGAACCATCAGCCAAAAGGCTGAATTCTCTTGAGTTGTGGGATTTACATAGCCTATCTGGTGGGGCACAGGTACGGACATCGCAGGCGAGGCTGCTCCTCTCTCAGACGGAGTAAACAGCTGCGCCAGTGCCCTGAACAAGCGACTGTTCCAAGTTCTAGAGGACATCCTATTCCTAGGCTGCGCTCCTGCTCCACTGACGTCACTGACAAGAATTCCCAGAAGGGGGAGGCGTCTCCTTTCGCTCACCCGTATTTGCTATCACAGTATCCCCCTTAATTTGAGAAGCAACGTTTTACTGTTTCACAATCAATTCATCACAGTTTCACAATCAACCAATGTATTAAAGTAGCCTACTATGTACGGTTCTGACAACTGGGTATCCTGTATTATGAATGATTATCACAGCATGGAAAGAAGAGCTCATCGATTGTGGTGGGAAGGTGAATTAGCTGTGGGAGGGGGAAGGGGATGAAAGGGCCCAGTTTATCTTCCCTGGAAAATGGGGTGCAAGAAGGATGTGAGGGGGGTGTGCTGTGGGGGGCAGGCTGGGTCAGAGCAGATGATGAATGATTGGTCCAGGACAGGGCAAGGTATACTAGGACCCAGACTGGGGGGTTGGGGACCATCTTATATCTCAGACATCCCAGCACACCCATCCAGACAATGGGGAGGGGGATGTGACATCTCTCCCATTTATGAAAATTTAGATGGATTTGTCTGTTCTGCACATGAAGAGAAAACACTGAACAGCTTCAGTTTTACTCCATTTTTAAGATTGATTGGCATTTGTTTACCATAATATGTATGAAGTAGCAGGTAATTACCCTGCCACTGTGCTTTCCATTAACATGACATTGAACATCCCCGCATCAATGCAATCTAACTGTTGTCTGTCTGCCTGTCCATCTTCATGTACAAACAAAAGTGTGTCAAAAGTCGGGTCATATAATCTGAATTGTATATACAGTGTCTTGATGAAGTTAGTGCTTTAGGAAATGTCACCTCCCAAAACTACATCAGTTCAGGAATATCACATAGCTATGGGAGCATCACCAAGGACCTTACTCCGCCTAATGAATGTCCCCATGGCAACCCAAGTTTAGCAAGCAAAACAAACGCCTGTTTTCCCTCTCAGTCATGCTGCTCCATATATAATGCTCTAGAGATGGAGCCATGCCCCCAATTTCAAATCTCCACATATTCTATACTAGTACAATGTAAGGCATTGTGATATAAGTATCTGGAACCATAGTTATTACTTTTAGAAAAACATTTTCATTTTTCTGTGTCTGAGGTCAAAACAAATAATCAAGGTGTCACTTGTGCACTTTTTAAAAAATCTGTAGAAAATTTGTAAGGTAAAGTGTTAACTTTAGTGTAAACTTAGCTGAATGGGAGAACAGGGAAAGTGTTAGTGTGGGGATTGCCAGCCAAGCATGGAGTTGACAGCAAACTCATCACCCGTGTTTTTTTTTTCTTTTTTTAATGTCAGGCTGCGTCTGCCTCATCCTGTTCCCTGAAGGGATGTTTGTGTTCCACTGGAACAATCCCATCCCTGTGCTGCTCTGTCCACACACGCTGGCCTATGTCTGGGGGGACATAACACATTGCTTTGAACATAGTGCTACAGAATGGATTGCATATTTAGCCTATTTGGGATCAAAGGCTTCTAACAACTGTACCCTATAATACTAGTTGGCATCATTTTGTAAAATCAGCAATGTGGATGTCAACACAAATGTTGTGATGAGTTTGTCACTATTTTGGAAGAGGAGTGCAAAGTGTTGTGTTGAGGTCTAAACACCTGAACTTTGGGGCCTGTTAATGTCACTGAATTGGTGATTTCCTGTCAATACACAAACCCATTAATATCAATCAATTTTCCATCATGGTTGGCCTGCTCAAGTCAGAGACAAGAAAACAAGCAATCCAATGAGAGCAGGGGCATGACAAATAAATAAATAGATTGTTTGCCCTCTGCAGGCATGGGTGTGGGCAGGCCTGATTTGATCAGCTTGGTGCTTTGTACGAGGGCAGTGCATCCCATAATGACATCAACCTGACAGCGAGAGGAGACGGATGAGCCCGTGGTTGGGCTGTGGGTAAAGGGTACAGTCAGCTGGTGCTCCACTGGCACTCCCTGTTTGTCTTTCACTGTGTCTGTTCGTCGTCTGTCTGTCTGATGGTGCATCTCTTTCCAGTCCTCTACTTTTTAGTCCACCTACTACAGGGCCCAACAGCTGGTTCACTGGAATGTCTCTAAAGTACCATTCAAGTCACTGAGGATGATGGTGGCGTATGATGATGTGGGTGTATGGGGATGACGTGTATGGTGATGGCGGTGTGTGGTGATAATGTGTATGGTGATGGTAGTGTGTGATGATGGCAGTGTGTGGTGATATTAGTGTGTGATGATGATAGTGTGTGGTGATGGTAGTGTGTGATGATGATAGTGTGTGGTGATGGTAGTGTGTGATGATGGCAGTGTGTGGTGATATTAGTGTGTGATGATATTAGTGTGTGGTGATGGTAGTGTGTGGTGATGGTAGTGCGTGGTGATGGTAGTGTGTGATGATGGTAGTGTGTGGTGATGGTAGTGTGTGGTAATGGCGGTGTATGGTGATGGTGGTGTGTGGTGATGGTAGTGTGTGGTGATGGCAGTGTGTGGTGATGGTGGTGTGTGGTAATGGCGGTGTATGGTGATGGCAGTGTGTGGTGATGGTAGTGTGTGGTAATGGTGGTGTATGGTGATGGTGGTGTGTGGTGATGCCAGTGTGTGGTGATGGTAGTGTGTGGTAATGATGGTGTATGGTGATGGCAGTGTGTGGTAATGATGGTGTATGGTGATGGCAGTGTGTGGTAATGGCGGTGTATGGTGATGGCAGTGTGTGGTGATGGTAGTGTGTGGTAATGGCGGTGTATGGTGATGGCAGTGTGTGGTGATGGTAGTGTGTGGTGATGGCAGTGTGTGGTAATGGTGGTGTGTGGTGATGGCAGCGTGTGGTGATGGTAGTGTGTGGTGATGGCAGTGTGTGGTAATGGTGGTGTGTGGTGATGGTGGTGTGTGGTGATGGTAGTGTGTGGTGATGGCAGTGTGTGGTAATGGTGGTGTGTGGTGATGGTGGTGTGTAGTGATGGTTCCCAGGCTAAGAAGGCACAGTGGGCTATTTGTACTGAGCAGTGGAGTGACTCAGTTCACTGTCACTGAGCATCACTCTGAGGATGCCTCAGTCCCTTCCAAGCCAGTTCAGATACAGTGGGCCGGAGGGGTGTGTGTGTGTGTGTGAGAGAGAGAGAGAGAGAAAGAGCATAGATCGTCTAGCTAAGTCAGGAAACATAGTGATGCCGTGACACTAAATGTTATTACAGTAGAGGCATATTTTTGCTTTGTCTTGTAGTCTTCATGAGTGTGTGTGTGTGTGTGTGTTTGTGTGTGTGTAATAGGCATGGGCTGGCCCATTGTGTTTATACTGGGTGGGTCCAGCAGATCAGAGGTGACAGAAATGGGACTGATTGTGAATTGTGTGTGTGTGTGTGTGTCTAGGGAGACATCAGTCAATGGTAACAGCCCACATGAAAATACACTTCTGACATCTATCACTGCTTCCCATAGAACAGACACATCTGCCATCAAGCCACCCCTGCATCAACTTAAATGTACACAGCACCTCATCGCTTTGATAGCAATGTTACAGATGTGCTACATTTTGTATTCAAATAGTGTATACACTAAATCATGCTGTGTAGGCATGTATGTGTTGTATTGAAGTACTGACTTCAAGTGTGTAGCAGAGATGGTCATTTGAAAGCTACATGGCCTTAAGAAAGGCATCACATTATTAACTCCTTGGTCGGTCAAGCCACGACGGGAATGTTCAGTCAAAAATGCTTCCATATTTTTTGCCACACCCACACCCAGAGCTGGTTGATTTTGCTGTCATCCTGTCAGCATCCAAAGCCACATTTTAGATGTGACCTCAATGCTGTAATATGTGGCCAATGTATCTAGGACATCCATAAACCCAAGATGCAGCAACAGTGGAATGGTCAGACAGAGTTAAGTTTAATAGCATCCAATGACCTTAGATGATACAGTGTCATATTCCAAGAGGAATGGAAGAAACATATATATTTTTGGTGAAGTACTAGGCTATTTCTGGCATCTATGAAAGTATATTTTTGGTTGCAGCATGTGGTGATTTGGGCTATACTGTCTTGCAAAACTGGAGTAGGAGTAAGTCCACACACCACTCACTTGCTCAGCTCTGTCTCGTCCATGTATCTCAGCAGCACATGCCTCTCCACCGTTGGGCAGAGGAGCGCACGGCACTACCAGGCAGAGAAACTGGGTTGAGCTGGGTGGAGTGAATCAGGTCTTCATTCACTGCTGGGTTATAGGGAAGAGGGGGGAATGCCTTTCACAGACATCCTTTGATGAGTAGAGTTGGAGAGTAGGACAGAAAGTGTGTATGCGTGTGTGTGTGTGTGTGTGTGTGTGTGTGTGTGTGTGCGTGTGCGTGCGTGTGTGTGTGTGAGAGAGAGAGAGAGAGAGAGAAAGAATGTCATAAGACAAACAGGGAGAATCATCAGGGAAAGCTTTAATGGTAATGACTACAATCGATACAGTGAGCCCTAGTGAACCCCTCTGTTCATTTGATACTATGAGATCCTAACACAGTAGGTAAACTCAACGCTTCCATACAATCACAATGGTTCCATACAATGCACAATTATTGCATTTACCTGGCTGTTGAATTAGGCTTAAAATCATATGGGTGGGGGGTGGGGGGTGTGGTGGCCTTATTCCAGAAAGCAATGAGCAGGAAAGACTGGAAGAGTTCCTGTACCTGAGGCAGCTGCATGTGTGATACAGGGCACAGTGAATGGAAAGAGTGATTGTCTGTTCTGTGGCTTCTATGGCAGAGCTTGTTTGGGAAGATTTGTTTCCACTAATGGGTCTCCTTGTTCAGCAGAGGAGAAGGCATGTTGTGTTGGCAGTCATGTCAAACCTACATGAGTCTGTGGCAACACCTCCCCTGTCAAGCTCCAAGGGCTGAGTCATGCAAACACACTGGAACGTGAACATGCACACACTTACACATACAAACACACAAACACACATACACAGACACACACACACACAAACACACATACACACACACAAACACACACTCACACAAACACATAATAAAATAGGTCTATTCACAAACAAGCTGACACACAGCAGACACACAACAGACACAAAAACATCATAATAGCCATGCTTACACACCTTGCCATACAAACACACACAAACAGACACACTTAAAAAGGGGAGAGAGGAAGAGAACAGAGAGTTCCTCTTCATCCATTTCTGATTCTCTTTTGTACTGATAGGAGGTGTTTGAAAAGGTGAATCTACTTTGAATGGACCCATCATTACAATGCATCTACTTACTTATTGCAAATCTGAGAGCAGTCATCAATATTGGATGACATGCAGGATCGCTGTCAAGTAGATATTAATGATATCGGTTTAAAGCTTGAGTCTTACAGTACATCGGATTGAATAAAATTCATTGATTCACATTAACAGACAGAATGTGGAGTACTGTAGTAGCTGATACTTCAGCTGAGACTGGAGCTGATAGTTAAGAGCTTCTCTTTCTGCATCAGGCTACAAAACGTGTGTGTGTACATATACATGCACATGCACACACACACACACACTATATACAGTCTAAGTTAAATACCCTCCTAGAACCCTAAGATCCCAAAATGCTGGTCTTCTTGTAGTCCGAGGAATATCAAAATCTACAATAAGAGGAAGAGCCTTTTGTTACCGTGCACCCCTCCTGTGGGATAATCTCCCCCACCCACATCCAACAAGCGGACACTTTCAATACCTTTAAGTCTACACTTAAAACCTTTCTCTTTACTGTTTCCCATTGTTAGGGATGGTGCATGACAAATCATCACTTCTAATGGGTCTTCTGGGAGGGACTGCCTCTGCTGTTGCCCCCTGTTACGAGGCATGGCGGCCACTGACCATCCCAGGTTGCCATGCATCATACCTTAGTTATGCTGCTATAGCCTAGTGCAGCCACAAAACCTTCAAGCGTCATGCCGTACAACTCTCTTTCTCTCTCTTACCGTCTCTCTCTCTTTCTCCTCTCTCTCCATATATATATATATATATATATATATATAAATATATACATATATGTATGTACAAATGACACATTTGTTCTCTGATGTGTGAGCCTGACCTAATTCATTTGCTTCCTCTGTCCACAATCATCCCAGCTGAGTGTCACCCTGCCTCCTTCCGGCGGACTCCTCTCACCCTCCCCTCTTGAGTGGACTGCAACCAACACTTTTAGTTTAACACTATGTCTGGCCGCTGCTACATTGTGCAGCCATAATTCCTTATAACCACCTATGGACTGACTACCATGTAATGTAAAGTGGGGTAATACTCTGGAACTATTATGAACCTGGGTTAGCCCCTTGAGTCGTGGATCTGCCCAAGGTTTCTTCCTAGACTAACTAAAAATAAGGAAGTTTTCCCTTGCCCCTGTTGCTCTAGGGTGCCCCTTCTGTAAAGCACCATGAGATAATACTATTGTAAAAGGTGCTGTATAAATAAAACTGAATTGAATTGAATAAAACTGAAATACATTGTAAACGTTTCAATTTGAGATTACTGTAAAGTCAGACACATTTGTAGCTAGACACATTGCTTCATGGTACTGAATAACAAAGGTGTTTCCAAAAGATGTATATGACTGCCCTCAATGGTATACACAGGAAAGGCCAGCAATGTCCTGTATGTCAGACACCATTAATCCCAATCATCACCTGTTCTATATCCAGAGAATGGAGCAGAGATATCTCTCGGTGATTGAAATGCTCCTACAGTGCTATACCATACCCAGTATGCTTTATGGCTCCCATAAATTGGCATCATAACAGACAGTAAATTTAGTATGAATTAGGGCTATGCACTCAGTGTGTGGTCAACATTGTCAGAGGTACAATATAGGGTACAATCAGTCCAGCAGAGGGGTGACCTGACCACAACAGAAAAAGAATAAAAACACAATGGACAAATTGTCAAGTGCATAGTTACTGTAATGTCATCCTCCATCATAGTGTTGTCTTGTATAAATCAGTGGTAGAGTCTGAGGTTAAAGAGTCATGGATGGATTGTACGCGATTACACAGTGGACATATTGCACTTAGTGCTCTATGCAACGGAATGAATGGTACTTGGTAAGGACAGTGGTGGTCTGTGCCCAGCTTGTGCGCCAGAGATCACATGCATGCGCTTCCTGTGTGTGAGTGTGTATGTATGTGTGTGTATGTATATGTGTGTGTGTGTGTGTCAACCAGAGTGAGACTGCAAGTCAGTTATTGTCTGTAACTATGTGTGCATCAGTGACATTATGAGTATGATTGTGTGTGGGTGTTTTGTTTTGTTTTGTTTTGTTCCACAGGCAGAATTGAGCATGTCCTTGTGTGTCCCCCAGGAGCAGGCTAGCCTGTCACTCACAGATGAGTCACCTTCACTGCTGTGTGCATAGGTGTCAGAGAGCATTCACAACAGCTGTCTTCACTATGGGGCTCCAATGTGGTGGGACACTAGCTGCTCTTCTGAAGCTGAAAATAATAATGATATTGAAATGCTTGGTAGTTTTTGATGAGTTGTGCTTATGTTTAGTCAGAACAAAATTCCAATTTCCATGACTGTAAGCTTTTCTCTCCCCTTTTGCCAGAGAGAATCTTGGTGTGGTAGATGATTACTACACCAGTCTAAAAACTTGTCCTTTTTCACATCATATAGGATGCTGCTTTTCATGGACACTGTGTCACTCAGTTTCACAGTAAAAACATATAATGGCATACTTTAGTACCCCACCCATTACATAAATAGACAGACACACACACACACACACACACACATACACATACAAACATGCATGCGCGCACACATACACACACACACAGACTCTCTCTCACACACACACACACATTCTCTTGACTTGATCTACTGGACCAGGCACTTTGTGTATCATAAAGAGATTATTTTGTGAAGCATTGGGAAAAGCAGCAAGTTTTGAGTATTTGCACATCAGCCATGAAAGTGTCCATGAGTCCCAATCATGGGGGCCACACTGGCCCACAGCTGTATGAAATATTAAAGCGCTTCCTCGTTATTGGACTGCTGAACGTCTCCTGCTGAGCTTGAATCGGGTTACTGTGCAGAGCTTGGAGAAGATTTATGTAGCTGAAGATTAGGAAGATGTGAAAATACCAGGAGGTCATGCGATGATTAAAAGAAACTCAGGGTCACTATATGGGCTTGGCATCACTGGAGCCTGAGGGGGTAGTGCAGTCATGCATGACATCCTTTTAGAGTTAACAAAATCCATTCCTGGTAAAGTGTGGTGTGTTGTTGCATAATTATCTTAATCAATCAGTTGTTCATATTCTTCAATATGCATGGTCTTTTACAAATGAATGAAGGAATGAATGAACATCTTTATTGTCATTGTATAAATACAACAAAACTGAGGGCCAACTTTTCAGTGCAATGACTATGTCAATCTAAGATAGACATGCACACACGCACACAGCTTTTGGTACACGATTGCACATGGAACTATTGATCATATTTGATATTGAGTGTGGACTTTAAATACTGAATTATGCTAAAACTTATATTGCACATAATTGCTATGTACAGAGGTCAAGCAATCCGCAATCAGCTCCTTGGTCTATGAGCTGCTCAGGACCAGGTTGTTTTCTGAACACAACACAGACAACCATGCCATATCATCCGGTGGTGTCATCAGCAAACTTGATGATACTGTGTTTTCACCACTTCTTATGTACTAACAGAGAAAAGCACACACATTGCATCCTCATCCTGTGTAGTGCATTAGACACAGCCCTGTGGTAGTATCACTTTAAGTTCTCAGAGCAGCCTTGGCTATGTTGAGTGCTGAGGCCATGCATAAGCATAAAGAAGACCGAGAATTTCCACAGTCACTGCTTGCTTTCACAGTTCATATTCACATTTTCCTCCCACAGCCACTGTGACACTCTCTCCATGTCACTCCCATACAGCCACCCCCTCACTGATGTGGCCACTTTCAGACTGCATATGAATGCTAAACAGCAACTCAGATGATGTTTAATTATGTCAGTAGTAATGAGGACAAACACTGAGTATGACCAAAGTAATATTTTTTATGCATTCTGCAGTGAATGAAAGAAAATGAAACTCTGAAAAGATCTGAAGTGAACAAAACAAATTAGTTATAGCCCATGTCAGTATACCTTAAGACCAGCAAGAGTGTGGGGTGGAATCCCCTCAGTCAGAAATAGAGACATATCAGGTGGTGTGGGACAAACAAGACAAGCTTTGTATTTGTACCAGTCTTCATTACTATAATGCATTTTTTTCAGACAAAAAAGATATACTCAAAGCAAAACGATAACACACAGTCATTAAAAGACTCACATACAAATGACTGTAAAACAACATCAGATTCAGTGGACTGGGAGGTAAAAATATTGAGAACCATTGCTTTAGACTGACAAAGGAGATTCTATAGTCTACTCTTGCTCATTAGTGTAATTAGTTATAAATAATAAGCTACCATCCCCAAATGAATGCATAGGCCTATATTTACCCATTTTAATGAATGCATGCTGAGACCTGCATCTGGGAGTACTTCTATATAGTGCATACTACAAGCAGGCTTCTATCCTGGGCACAACATGTTTTATGGAGGAGGCCCAGACCTTACATCACCTCTGTAGCTATTTCAGAGCGGTATGGAAGGACAGATGGCAGTCTGTCTCGTACCCTTCCATCACCTGACACATTCACTGACCTATACATGAGTCCCATTTATGGAGAGACCCATGGCAGGCCCACAGTCAGTGAAAATATGTGCATATGATGCCACAGGGGGCCTATATTAAATATGTAAACAGTCTTTTTTGTATCATTGATTATTTTAGACATTGAAAAATTATATTAACCTACATTTTTGTCGATCTTATCAATAGAATTGTAGTTTATTTCATGCAGTAGTAAGACAGCAGCAGTACAGACAACAGTAACTGGGCTGCCTTAAAGCCTGCTTCAATGAGGGGTCAACCATACATGATGGTGTACTCCCTCATGATCATGGACATTTCCACACAGTAGCCTAGCAGCTCCACAGAATTGCTATATCTAAAGTCAAATCATAGTGGAATAGCCTATTCAGAATTGCAATATCTGAAGTAAGATCATAGTGGAGTAGCCTAATTGAGACTTGTGGTTATAGTCTAATGTATGTCATGTAGCCTATGCTTATAGGAATGGAATATTAACAGCATTCTTTAATATGGGTAATGCATATGTTTTGTCGTTGTTGTTGTCTTTTTAATAAAAGATTAAGAAATGGGTCTATTATCTTGTTACACTAAAATGAAAATGAACACTGTATTGTTGAAAATCATTTTTCGCATCCAATGAATAAAAAAGTAGCATAATAACTAAAAGGAGCCAGCTGCCAACTCTTCTCCTTGCTGTAAAACACCAAGGGAGTAGGGCTGAAAAAATAGGCCTATCGCCTCCTTGTGGACATAGCCTTCATCAAAATCCCAACGAGGCCTATCCTGCTACTATTAATGGGATATTTTCGCAGAATGCAAACACAGCAGATAATTCCACATAACAGTCATGCCATGTTTTATTTACTTAGCAAATGGTTATTTCATTCGTAAGGCTGACCATGTAAAATGATCAATAAAACCGAAGACAAAACGATAGACGCACTTCTTGGATGTTATGGCAGAGGGCGCTCCTAAGAAAATACACAGCTCTTTGGTGAGTCATCCAGAAGAAAAACTTTATGGTATTGAACGAAGTCATCGGTCTGTCATCACAAGTATCCAAAACAGAAGCTAGTTTGCTAGCGCATATCGTGTGCCCTTCGTGCAATGAGTCGTAAAAGGAGCCACGGATTCCCTGAATCAAGTCCTTCATCGACCCTGCATAACACTTTGATGGATATGACGGAGTCTACTCCTCGAGTTGAAGAGGATTTTTCCGAGTATGAGTCCGACGAAGAGTTGCTGTGTTCGGTGAGCGAGATCACGGAGCATCTTGGTAGGAACATCACAGTTGTTCTTGAGACGGCGTTGTCGGAAATCCGAAAAATGGTGAGTGTCAGGATTCGGGTTCTCAAAATGGAACTTCGTGAGAAAACAGATGAAATAGAGCTGTTGAAAGCCAGACTGGAGGGCGTAGATAGAGACGGGAGAGATGCTGGTTTTCCTGGTTCAGTAACGACAGAGTCTGGTGCGACGAGGAAAGCAGACTGCAATTCGGGCTACAAATGTACCAGTGATCCAAAGAAAGCCAAGCCGGGCGTAACGGGGGTCAAAAAGGAGAAAATAAATGCTATTTGTGACTACCTTATGAAGGATAAGAACTCGAGAAATGGTGCCGAACCTGACATTGATCAGAACAATGCGCCCACGTCCGGCTGCGACAGGGAGGTTCGTCACGATTCTCAGCAGGTTTCTCTTCATCCATGGACGGACAGCGGCATTAGTAGCGGAGGCCCTGGTGATGGGGAGACAGATTCCGCACCTGAGGACATCTTTAACATGTTGCCATCGGGCAGTAAACGGATGTACGAATATGAATGGATAACAGGAGAGGATTACCCAGCGGATATCAAAAGTAATCTTTTGTCAGAGTTTTCATTACAGTGTTCTGTATAAAAAACTATGACAGTTTATGTTGATGTGGGCAAGGAAGGTCCTTTCATAAATAACCTCACAGAGGTGGATAATTGTGCTTATGTTGAGATGTTGGGCTTAGACACATCGTCCATGAATTGAACTTGTTATGAGTCATTTTGAATCACAGGAGGGCTGAGAAGTGACGAGGGGATGTCTCACATTCAACGTTGCATCTAGTCTCATTAGTCATGTTGTCAAATCAGATAGAGGATGGAGTTCTCAAACTGTACTGAGCAGGCCTAACCAGATGCTGTATTCCTCAGGTTTTGGTGATGCCAAGTATGATGGAGACCCCTCATCAGAGGAGTTAAAAGAAGAGCAGGGTGATGCAGCCAAGGACGCCTCCCATGCACACACACCTGAGTTTGCGCTTGACACGAAAGGTTCACCGACAGAGGAAGGAGAAAGTCCACTGGCTGACCATGGTGATCCTATGGACCCAAGTGAGTTGATACCTAGTTGTACTGAATCCACTGAAATTATAAAGCAGTCTGTAAAATTACTTTTGGTTGGCCCTTCCAAGCTCACAGGAAATGTCAGCCTAACAGAATCTATTTTGTCATTACGGAAGGAGAAAATGCATAACCTCTTTATGAGTCTCTGGGAATAGGTTTGATGTCAGGAAAAGGTAAAATTGAATTAAATTGAAAATTTAGTTGAACAACCTCTCAAGATCTGACAGACACAGCAACACACAGAACTGTATCACATAAAAGGGCCCAGTTTTTGCCAGTGCTAATGACTGATTAACTTGGGCTCCATGCAGACTGAGTATGAATGAACCTGCTGTGTAATAATCAGCCTGAGTCCAGTTGGCTCTGAGGCACACTGAGAAAGTGACTGATTATTATACAGTGCTTTTTACAATAGTATTGTCTCATGGTGCTTTACAGTAAAAATCACCTAAGAGACACATGGGAAAGGAAAAACTCCCTTGTGGTAGTAGTACCAGCCACACATAATGTTAAAGTCAAGGAGTGAGATCAGTCATGGGGGTAGTCGGTCTTGGCATGGGCATCTAGGAAGGGCCTTTAGAAAGGAGAGTCGGGCCTGGCGTGGGCCTCCTGTTAAGTTGGCCACAGCCCACTCAGGGGGAGTGGGTGACAGGAGTCTGCCAGTAGGAGGCAGCCAGAGAACAGAGCATTACAATAATCAAGTCTGGATGTAACAAATACATGTATTATTTTTCTTAATTTTTTTTACATTTTTCCTCGCATCTTCAAAGAATAGGAACTTTCTAACCTTAGCAATATTTCATAGGCGAGAAAAGAATGTTTTTGAAATAGGTTTTGTGTTAAATGACAGTGAAAGGCCACTGAGTAAGTTTTGGTGGTGAGGTAAGATGTTAATCAGCTGTTTAGGGCTTCAGTTTTATCAGAGTTTAAACATAGGAAATTATTAGTCATCCAGATTTCCAGCTCGCAGACAGACATCAAGTTTAATTATTGGTGTACGGTCATTAGGCTTCATGGAAATATATAGCTGGGTGTCATCCGCATAGGAGTGGAAAGCAATGCCATGATCCCTTATAACAGATCCCAAAGTTAGCATGTAGACAGAGAATGACAGTTTGTGTGTTATAATCCAACAGGACAGCTATCTCATAGCATGAACCCTTGCTGTCAGTCATTTATTTACATTAGCACCTGCTGCTGATTGCTCTTGTAGTGCATAGTAAAGAGTTTATGACTAATAAGTCAAACCTATGAATGAGTGAACTATGGGGATTCAGTGCAAGCTGAACACACTGTATCAACAGACTGACCTGTTGATTGTTTTCCTGTCCTGTCTCCCTCCACTCTCCTCACACTCAGCCCAACACTTCACATCGGAATCCTACATATGTTCTTTCTGCGGAACCCTCTGTCCTGATGCACTGTTTCTGGAGGAACACTTAAAGCTGCACCACAACGAAACATCCCCGTCATTGCACCTCAGCTCCGGTGGCTCTTCCTCTCAGGCTGAAGGCAGCGGCAGCAATAGCAGTGGTAGTGGCAGTGATGCCATACGGCAGGGGTCATCGGGTCACGGCGGAGGGCTCGTCGGCCTCCGCCAGGGGGGCCCTCGAGAGCGGAAGGTGGAGGGCGGCTTCGAGTGCGGTGACTGTGGCCGCCACTTCAACTACCTGGGCAACCTGCGCCAGCACCTCCGCATCCACACAGGCGAGAAGCCCTTTGTGTGCCCTGAGTGTGGGGAGCGCTTCCGGCACGCTGCCCGCCTCAAGAGCCATCGCTTGGGGCACAGTGGCGCCCAGAGCCCCTTCCCCTGTCCTCAGTGTGGCAAAGGCTTCCCTGTGCTGTCCGGTCTCAAACGACACCTACGGGTAGGTTGTCCTGCTTGGATTTTCTAGCACTAAAGCTCAACACATAGTATTAGCAGCACACTGGGCAGGCTCTGGGATGAAGAAAAGTGATGTTATTTTAGAATAGTGTATCTTTCTTCTAACTGAGCTGTGAACCCCATAATGGCTGACAAACAGTTTAGCAGAAATCATGGCCTCACTAATTGCTCTGTCATATTGGCCAGTAACACACCTGTGTTTGTGATCACACATGAGGAATGACAATCAATGTGTAACATCTACTTGCACAGGCTCTCCACTTCTGAATGGTGACAAACAGACTGGGGTTACTTAGGGTTGCAGACTGTTATTCACTTCCCAGCTGTCTTGTTTTAGAGATGGTAGGGTTGCAAAATAACTATAGCGATGCTGTGAGATTAAAAAGGCTCTGACATTCCATTTTGTTACTATTGACATTTAAAAAATAATACGTTTGACGTTTAAAATGTTTTTTAATTGGTTATCGGTTTCAGTACAGCTGACAGATTATCATAAGTTATCATAAACTCATCACTTTTTATAAGGCCTCTATGACTGATTTTTTGGCATAATTGTGTCATGGTGTTGTGTCTCTTATTCTCAAGCTACTTATTAAGTCATCAGTGGCAAGGCTGGTATTGTGCCAACATTAGAGGGTGTTACAGGATGAAGGTCTTAATTAACACAATATTACATATGGTTTCTTCAGTTGAAATGTGTAACCTGACACCAGCAGTCACTGGTGAGATGAAAGATGAGAAGTGCTTAGTGTTTGCATAAGGCCATAGGTACATTATCTGAGTATCAGCTGATGTTTGCTTACTCTCAAACACAGTGTCTCTCAAACACCGCTACTGACAATAATGAATGTCATTTTAGCATCACTTATCTCTGATAGCTGAGCTATACACCTGATAATCACTTAAATAAATAAAAAAGTGGGTTCATTTGATCAGACAGATTTCCCTCTTGCTTCACAGGTCCACACAGGTGAGAGCCCCTATGCCTGTCCCCAGTGCGGCCGACGCTTCAAGGAGCTGGGCAACCTCTACACGCACCAGCGCATCCACAGCGGTGCCACCCCCTACTGCTGCCAGCAGTGCGGCCGCAGCTTCCGCCACTTGGGGACCTACAAGAGCCACCGCTGCATGCCGGCGCACCTGGGTGCCGGTGGGGGTGGCGGCGGTGGGGGCGCCGGCGGCCCCATGCCCTCAGGTCACGATGTGCCCCCGGGCGCGGACATGCTGTGGGAGACAAGCGGACCGCACGGCCTCAGGGAGGGCAGCAGCAGCCCCCCCGCCCTCGACCCGGACAACAAGACGGGCAAAGGCGAGCAGGCGGCCGGGGAGTTCTGAGCACAGTCAGTGTAATGCAGTGTGATGCTTAACCTGGGCGGTGTAGCCGTTTGCACAGGCCTGGGGACAAGTTGGATCAGATTTGAGACTGTGAGGTGTGGCCCCCACCTACTGGGCTGATCCCAGGCTGTGTATTTTTGAGGGAACTACACGTATGTCCTCTCAGAGTGTTCCTCTTCTTAAAGTGGACATGAGCATGCCATTTTTAACACATCACAAACTGTTACTTTTGGTTTTCTTTTCGTAAGTGTGAATTATTTCTTTTGGGTCAGCTTTAAGGATCTGATTCTTTTTTTCAGTGTGGTACAGTGACATTAAAAATACTTGAGGTAATTTGTGCTCAGCCACAGGGCCCAAGGTGTTTTGATTGAAGAATTTTCTAGTCACCGCTGAATGAGTGGTATGTTGTGCATGGTGAGACATTGGGTCAATAGTCCCCCTCAAGCTTTAAAATGCTGCTATCTTTGCGTTGTGGATCGTGCTTTGTGGAAAAGCCCCCACCCCTACCACCACCACCAATTCAATTTTTACAGGAAAAAGGTCAACATTTGTACAACCACAAATTTTTATTTATTTTATTTTTTTTCATTCTTACTCTATGCACGCAAGTTTTCTGTCAAACTCCTACCTTGTTCTGCTCAAGGTGGCTCTGGACAGGTCCAGATATATTTTCACACTAGATTCAGGTCTCCTGGCTCTATCACTAACCCAAGTGGCCTTGCTAGGAGAACTGTGAGGAAAGAGATTGAAGCAGAGCCGTAGGTAGTTAGATGTATACTTTATTGGGCTCTGGACTGAAGCAGAGACTGCTGCCACCTTGTGGACACATGTTGCTACTGCATCATTTCAAGTGCTTGGTGGCTCAGTGAAGCTGGTCGTTTCTAATGTTGGACTCACTTAACCCATTTGTTGCTTCTATGCTTCCTGGTAAGCAGTTATAAGTTGATATTGATATATTCCATTTTTTAGTGTTTTTAATATGTCATTACTGTCTTACAGTGACGTGTTTTTACTGAAATTGTAGAATTATGAATATAATCTCTGAGACATTTTCTCTAGAAGTATACCAGTGAATGGCCTCCTGCCAGATATAGTCAAATCTTCAAATGTTGTCTTGGATTTCAGCATACTAACAGAGTACAAATCAACACAGACTCCCTCTCCTCTCTTCCTTCAAGGGCAGTATTGCTTAGTGTCTAAGGCAACCGCCCCACACACCAGTCCAGGATATTGTACGTGTATAACTGTGAATATCTGCAGCACAGAGGTTGTCTGGCGTCACAGTTGTATGATTCAATTCAATTCCGTTATATTTATTGATACGATGTACTATGTACCACTATGGACTATGTACTATGATGTATTTCATTGGTTGATGTGAATCTGCTAATTATTGCCAAAATAACCAACACCCTAATAAATCCTCATATGTAGTGTGCTGAATTCTTTTCCATCTTTGCCCTGAAGCAGGTTTGTAGTTTGTAGTCCATTTTTGCATCCAGAGCCCACTCAACCCCTGGACTGAGAGGTATTCAGCATATTTCAGGTGTGTCATGGATGGCTTGAATCAGTTTCTAAGTTGGGCAGACCCACCCCATGTATAACACGTTATGTTCTTCACCTGGTACTTTTCTTAGAGGGTATGGTGCAGTCTACAAGCCTAAATCCTAGTTTGTGGTCGAATGCTAGTGTTCATATGTCTATGTGTAGACAAATTAGACATTTCTATCAAGCAAATTATGAAATAGCTGGTCCACAAAATGATGCTTTGATGCCCTTCGTGAACCAAAACAACAGCCTACTGAAAGCCAAAGTACAGATGGCAGTTCCCCCTTCCGGGGAAGTGTTCATAGCACGGAAATGGGTTCGATACCTGTGTCACCATTGTCACTCACCGTTGTGGGTTACAAATGACGCAGTCTCTTCTCCTCAATTGATGGAGAACTGGTTGTAATCAAGTCTGTGTGCGTGAATGTGTATGTGTGTGTGTATTTCTCAGATGCTCTTCAAATGTATATGTATGTATATATGTATGTATGTGTGTATGTATATATATATATATATATATATATATATATATATATATATATATATATATATATATATGTTTATACACATATAGGTATGCCCAAATTACTGCTTTCTGCTTTTTGCTTCTGATGTGTGAGCCTGGCCTAATTCAGTATTTTCCTCTGTCCACAATTATCTTTGCTGAGTGTCATCCCTGCCTCATTCCGGCGGACTCCTCTCACCCTCCCCTCCTGAGTGGACTACAACCAACACTACGGGCCCATGTCAGGACCGACTCCCCATCACAGAGGACCTTCCTGGACGCCGATGCTGGGCCCGACTCCCCTTCCTGAGGCTTTGTGATTGACCCCCCCTCACAATGGCACTGTCAAATGGACCCTTACTGTTACCCCCATGACCCATGTCATTCCTTTGAGTTTGTCACTATGCCTGGCCGCTGCTACATTGTCCAGCCATAATTCCTGATAACCACCTATAGACTGACTACCATGTATTGTAAAAGTGGGATAATACTCTATTATGAACTACTATGAACCTTAGCTATAACCATAGGCAACTTATAGTCATGGTTACTACTGATTGTCATTTTTCTCCATGACCCCTGGCAGTTGGGTTAGCCCCTTGAGTCGTGGATCTGCCCAAGGTTTCTTCCTAGATTAACTGAACATAATGGAGTTTTTCCTTGCCCCTGTTGCTCTTGGGTGCTCCTTCTGTGAAGCGCCACGAGACAATACTATTGTAAAAGGCGCTGTATAAATAAAACTGAATTGAATTGGATACTCATTGCGCGGCTCGTGAGCCCCATGCGGCTCGTCAAGCTATATTTGGAGGCTCGCAAGCCTATGACATTAAGAATATGATAACACAGCCAATACGTTTTTAAAATGCACGACATAAACATACAATGAACACAATCCTCTGCATAGTATAAATTATATAATAAATAATTCAATTTTATAAATTACGAAGTATAAAAGTATAAATTACGACCTTTAGCTTCCTAAAGGGGCCACCTTAGGTTACCTAGCAACGCACCCCACCATGTTTACCGTTAGCGTCAACGTTGGTCTGCACAAGTGTAGCGCGAGGCCACCTAGCTCAGGCATGACATGTAGCCTACAAATGTCACATACCTGAAAATGGATTTTGTAATTTAAAAAAGACAGAACACATCAGATGCAGCTGATGAAAAAACACAGGTCACAGAGTCCGAGAAACATGCAGACCCCGACGAGGGTACAAGCAGCAGCCGAATGGGAAGTTTTCAGAGTGAAAAAAGGAAGGTGCGAAGTATACAAAATGAACATGAAGAACATTTCAAGATAAATGGACAGAAGAATTCTTATTCGACTTGGTATGTTTACGTATATGTGGCGGCTCGCCAACTGATTTTGCTCTCACAATGTGGCTCTTCGGAAAAAAAAAAGTTATATCACATATAAAATGAAGTGAGACCAAGAATGTAAGCCTGCTCTGACTTACTTGGGACCTAAGCGTTTAGCTGTTATTATTATTATTATTATTATTTTAAATCTTGGATGAGTTTCAGCCCAAGAGGTGAATTAATTTCATCACTATTCATTGGGCTGACTTTGCCATTGATGTAGATGCTTGTTACGCTACAGCAACTCCATCGTCGCCAACGATTGTCCAATTCAGTTACAGACATGAATTCCCCTGTGGTATCATTAATAATCCTTTCAGTCAGGAGATGATCTTGCATATTTTATCATTTTCCTTTATGAAACAGATGAGTCACCTTTGAATTCATAATGTCAGGCTGCATTGAACAAGTTTTCTATAACTACAAGTATTCTGTGAGATGCGTCATCTTACACTAAAAACTTCAGTTCCAGCGAGAACATGCTGCTGTTGTGTCTGAAGGGAGATAGTGAAATCTCAGTCACCAACTGGATTTACAACGGAAGCGGGCCATGTTGCTATCTACACCAGGAAGCAGAGAGAGGGGGTGGGGTGGTGTTTGTGCGTAACGTTTTTGATTTGAGTGGAACATGAGTTTATACGCCCTGGAGTAGCACCAGGAGCCTGGTGTTCCTACTTTGCCGGTTGCCAGTTGTCAGTCAGATGGACAGGAGTTAAAATACAAACTCACTGGGCATGTGGATGCACTTGAGTTTTAACGCATAGCAACTTTTTGTCCCCTGGGACCCCACACATAGCGTAGGCCAGGTATGGGCTTTTATTTTGATATATAGAATCTGCCCTGGTATGTTTTCAATATTAGCAAGCTACACTTCTTATTTCTGAATGGATTTTCATCAGTATGGTACTGAACTGAAGTATATGAGGACCTCTTACCAACAAGATCTAGTTTGTAAGAGTTGCGGTTCAAAAGAAGTCAAGAGTAGAGTATTGGAAACAGATATTAATTTTCTTCAGATGGCAATGTGTGATGGTTCTATTGTGTGCCCCAGTTTTACAAAGGGATATTGCACATAAAATAGCATCTCTAAATTAACAGCTCTACTTTTCAGCTCTATAATAAAAAGCTCAAACAAATGACTTTCATTGCCTGCCATGGATCATGAATATCTATTGCTTTAGATGATCAAAGGTCCTTAATAATGATTTTGTAATGACACCTCCACCCCCCTTATTTGCGCCGTACAGCCCTCCTCAAGAAAGGCACCCATGCAGATTATAGCTCAGTTATAACAATAGCTCATTCCATTCCATTGCATCTTTGGTACTGATAGGGCACTCCATCACATTTCTTGTTCATTATTTATTTACCAAGGGTTTTTCCCCTGCTGCTGCCCCCGAGTCTACCAATGGTGTGTGTGTGTGGGTTGAAACCTGATTATACCTTCCTAAAATGCCCAAGAATTCAATTTTATGGTCATCATCATCATCATCATCATCATCATTCCCACCTAGATTCAGTAAGGTGTGAGTGGAAGAATGCGTGTCATAACACAGGCTAATCTAATATGGCATCCTGACAGACACCAACCAGTCCTCTGCCAGATGGCACCTCACAGAAGAACAAGTCTGGCTCTGCTCTAACATGGACTTGTCCCAGATATTCCTCCCACAGGACCCGCCAGAACAACAGTCAACCATTTGGTCATCTAGTTAGCATTTTCACATTACGCTACATGTGAGTATCTGAAGGCCAGGCCATATAGCATGCTTCATGAATGTATAAAATGCATTAGTTAACGAATACATGTATTTTCATACATTTCCCTTTATATTTCCCTGTTTGTGTACCGGCTCATTCTCTTCTATTGTAAATGGTGCCATATAAATATAATTGAACTGTTCTGAAAGATCTCCCATGTGTTAGAGGCAGGCATGGACTGGCCATTGGACGTACTGGGCAAAAGTATATTATAAATATTTTTATCAGCCGTGACAGAGACATGAAACGTGGTCCATTGGCTGATTTTATTGATGACATTAAACTAGTCTAATGTCATCTTATCTCTCTGTTCACAACCCGTAAGAAGTAGCCGAAATGTTAGCAGAATGAAGTGTGTGTCACTCTCGATTGGCATGAATTTGAGTGTTGGTCTGCAACATGCTTCAGTAGCAAATAAGCCACCTGCATTTTACATTGCATGATTCGATTGTTGTCCACAACACATTAACGAGTGGTTGGCTTCAGAACGCCCTCAACTCTGAGATCCGAAGTCAGTCACGATTGATTGAAATTGAAACAACAAACAAACCTGTCAAATTTCTCTGTGCAGACAGGATGAATGAAACAGAAATGATGAATTAATAGAATTTATTTTGGAATATATGGAATTCATGGAATGGAATTCATTTATATTTTCACCCACAGTAACAGTGTATACAAACCATTCTTAAACCCCAGATGTTTGCTTTGCATCAGGATTTGTTTGTATTTCCAGCTGTAAATGCCACTAGACCTGATATTACCATCACTGATGAGAATAGCAGAAATCTTCAGTCTTTATTCCTGAAGTAGGCTGTTGTTTTGATCCTTTTTTGGAAGAAACCTACTTAGGAAAGCTGGTGAAATCTCTTGTGCAACTAATCAGTGATCTTGGCTACAACTGGAAGTGTCTTGTGTTCATATTTGGCGGCCTGGGCCATGTGCATAGGTTGGTTACTAGAGGGCTCAGGATAGTTGGCTTTTCAAAATTAAAATCAAAACAACTAGCTAAGTATTGCTAAATGTCATCCATAATTGGATTGGAGACATATTTGTAAAAGAAGGTCTTGTGTATATTCATGAACATCTGATGAACTGTTGCTGCTTTGATTAATGCCAGAGTCATATGACTGATTCATGTCTGAGCAACTGTTGCAGCTGTTAAATTTGTGTCCTTGTGTATATTTATTCTGAATTGTGGACACAAATAAAGAAGTAAAATGTGTGTGAGAGAGAGAGAGAGAGTGAGTGGGTGAGTGAGAGAGAGGGAAAAAGAGAGAGAGAATTGCCTTTATAGCCTTTGGTCCATATATATGGCCTTCTAGACTTGGCGTCCAACTTACATTTCGGGCCCCTGCACTTTTATTTTTCAAAACAACACAATAGGCCTATGTCATATGCCTCCGCATATCAAATAAGTAATCATGGTGGGCCAGGGGCATTGTTTGGACCCAGTCCAGCCCTGGTTAGAGGGGAGCTCATCTCCACGCCAGAGGAGTGTAGCAGCCTCAGTAGACATAGCAGTGGAGTGAAAGACACAGCACACACCTGCAGGGAAATGGCAACAACCTGTGTATATGACAGTAGACACGTTGACAGAGAGATGTGGTTGCTGCTTTGCAGTCACCAGGTTGGTGGTGGACCTGTTCCTCCAAATGGAACATCAGAGGGCTGTGAGTTCAGTCAAGGATACGGTATCTTCTGTATTTCCAATACAGGAAGTACCACCATTGCATCCCTGAGCAGAACACTGAGCCCCAGCTAACCCAGTGGTCCTGTCCCTCTTATTAGTTCACTCTAAGTCTGCTGTGGATTAAAGTTAACCTCAAATTGAGTTACAGTAATGAGAGTACATAAAGATATCACATGAAAAGGCTGTGTCTTTGTTTACAATGGCATGACCCCACCCCACCCCCATCCCTGCCCAACACACACACACATAAACCCAAAATGGCACAAGCAAGCAAAGGAGCAATATCCATCTGGTCACTCAGTGAGATATCAAAACCGCACAGCTCACTGGAGCAAGTGACCTTCTGTTGCCTGATTAAGTAGACTATCTCTCTCTCTCTCCTTCTCCCATTGTGCATGTCTATTCATGCTAGTTTCTTATTGTATTTGTTTTCCTTTTTTGTAGCAAGCACTTTTTCAAAATACTTTTAGTATGATCCATTTTCCAAAAAAGTGTATAGAATGTGTGTGTGCGTGTGTCAGCCGTGTGTGAATACGACATTTAGTTATCTCATAAATATGATGTGTAGGGAACAGCAGCACCTCAATATAAGTATACAAGTATATTCTGATTCTGTGAGGGAAATTCGGTCTCTTGATTCATCTCATCCATGAATCACAACACACAAAGTATGAATGCACACACTAACCCAGAGCAGTGGGCAGCCTGCTGCGGTGCCTGGGGAGAAGTGAGGGATTAGGTGCCTTGCTTAGGGCCACCTCGGCCATGTGGATATAAGATAGCCATGCTCGATCTCTTCCCCTACCCCCATTTTTCCTGGTCAGGGATTGAACCAGTGAACTGATCGAAGTCTGAGGCCCCAGTAGTTAGGGTATGTTATCGCAGTATGTTGTCACAATAACTCTGAATGTGTATAATTTTATAAACACCTTACACTCTCTCTCTCTCACACACACACGCACAGAGCTTTGAGCTTTTCTCTCAGGTTATCACACTATGGTATGACCAAATGCAAGACGTATTCACAGCACAGTACATATTTTAATGATGATGAAATTATAATAATCACCATGTAAACCCAAACCCTCATCCATCTTTCTCTGCCAATAATTTCTCCTCCTCTCTCTCTCTGTTTTTTTCTCTATCTACATAGTAGACTAATTCTCAGTGGTCATTAATAAAAGGTTCTGCTTTGCACTTTGAAGCTTTTCTGCTTTGCCTCTACCCCCTAGAGATAGACTGTTTAATACTGCCACCGTCACACACTTGTTCATTATGAAAAGCTCCTGTGTCGTGCTGAATATTAAAATCTTTTACCATCCAACGCACCTAAACGCTTTTTTAGTGCATTATTCTGGCTGTATTGAATGTGTGTCTGTGTGTGTCAGTGCGATGTTGTGTGGCTTGCATCAGTAATCGTCTGTAATTTGTGTGTTTAAGTGAAATCTCCCTGTGTGTGTGTGTGTGTTTGTGTGGTTGTACACCAGCTCACATTCACATGCTAATGGTGGGCTTTCTAATTTAAGCCCGTGTGGCTGTCAGTGGCTGTGGCGTGTGGCAGATGGGCTCAGGCTGATCTAGGTATTGTGTTCAGGTGACAGGCCAGGTCTCTGCTGAGAGCTCCCTGGAGTGAACCTGACCCAGCCTGACCCACACTGCAAGAAAGACAGGTGCCAAACCACTGTCGGAAAAAAATCTCTGAAGACAGAGAGAGTGTGTGTGTCTATGTGGCGTCGCACACGTGTGTGTGTGTGTGTGTGTGTATGTGTGTGAATGAGAAAAACAAAAACAAAATGGCATGGAGGGAGTGAGAGGAATGGAAGAAAGAGTTCAGTCACCTTACGAGTGACTACTTGTAATATATCGCAGCATAGCATGAGGTTATGCACCAAGCTTGTGAGCGGTTGTGAAGTTTGTTTAGTATCATTGTTTATTGTTTGTTTACCACTATGATGGTGTGGACAGCAGCGTTGTTCAGTCTCTGGAGTTGTGTTCCTTCATATAGCCAGCAAAAGTGAGGCTATTTTTAGGTGGAACCTTTTTCCCTCTATTGGGGTTGTCTTGTGCCTCTTGCTGCTTGTCTTCTTTTGTATTCTCTCTGTGGAATAGTTGTGAGGCAGCACAACAGACGCTTGCTTTTGGCACTTTGTGGCAGGGAGGAGGGGTGTGAATGGAACCTACAAAGTTTGGCAAGACAAAAATAAAACCAAGAATGTTATTTAAAGATAAAAGCAACAATAACAAGGAACATTAAAACTAGAAAAGCAGGAACGTTATGTGCTGAGATTAAAGTCTTGTAAAAAGTGAGTGTATGTGTGAGCGTTTGTGTGTGTGTGTGTGTGTGTGTGTGTGTCTTTTCAAGTCAATATGCATGTGCAACTGTGAGCCTGTGGGTAGCACTACCTTTCACTTGTCATCACTCTCTTTTCAACCTTCTCCATGTGGTCACTGACAGTGACACTATCCTTACCCATTACTACTTGTGGTGACCATCACTAGCTCTTGCCTCTATCTCCTAACATTCTGAGGGGGGATCAATCACAAAGCCTCTGGAAGGGGAGTCGGGCCCAGCGTCGGCGTCCAGGAAGGTCCTCTGTGATGGGGAGTCGGTCGTGAGATGTGCCTCCTGTAGTGTTGGTTGTAGTCCACTCAGGAGGGGAGGGTGAGAGGAGTCCACCGGAATGAGGCAGGGATGACACTCAGCAAAGATAATTGTGGACAGAGGAAAATAGTGAATTAGGCCAGGCTCACACATCAGAAGCAAAAAGCAGAAAGCAGTAATTTGGGCATACCTATATGCGCATAAATATACATATATACAAATACACACACACACACACACATACATATATATACATATACATACATACATACATATACACACATATATACATATATATACACATACACACACACATATATATACATAAATATATATATACATATACATACATACACATACACATAAATACACACACATATATAAATAGAGAGAGAGCTGAAAGAGAGAGAGAGAGAGTTGTACGGCATGACACATGAAGGTTGTGTGGCGGCACTAGGCTATAGCAGCATAACTAAGGTATGATGCATGGCAACCCAGCACCACTGCATTGTGTGTGCATGTGTGTGTGTGTGTGTGTGTGTGACGTCTAGCTGGCTCTGTCAAAGGGAAATGAATAGTAGACTTCTTGTGTTCTTCATAAAGAATGAGCCACTTGCTTCTAATTCCCAGCAGTGAGGAAGAGGGGTGGCACAAGCCTATTGTCCATATGAGAAGACACACTTCTGAAAGCAATCACATGACTTAGTAGATCCCCTCTGGTTTTCTGAGCCCTTGGTAACCACCTGTGCCACAGGGCATCCCTGAGCTAATCACTCAGTGCACTGTTGTCAGAGCTCTGAGAACACGGGGTAGCATTTGCATTTAATCTTCCACAATAATGAAATCGTAGAGACTCATGACCTCATGCCGAAGGAGTCACATATGCTAATGCCTTAGGTAGCACAATCAACAGCCAATGTGTGTATGCAAATGGCTTGATGGCAGACTTCCATCAATGCAATAACATCGAAACTCCACAAAAACGTACATTTCTGACCAGTAAGTGAATATATCCTTTATTGACTTTGCACAGACCTCACCACCTACAAGGATACAATGATACAAGGATAGGATGGACATTGCAGAAGCTATGCACAAGTACCTTCCCTAAGAATGAGCATAGAGCATGCAGTGTCAGCAGCTGAGATCCAGTTGACATCCAGTAATTACAACAGATGTTATAAGGACAGAAGAACCCGGCAGGGTGTCAGAAAGGCCACACACTGGAAGTGCTGAAGCACTAGCAGGGGTGTTAATCTCTTCGTTAGTCTCTTTAACCTCTCACTGCAATCTGCTGTAGTGTCCACCTGCCTGGCAATCATTACCATTAGCATGTTGTTCAGAAAGACAGCTGTTAAAAAACAGGAGATGAAATCCTTGCTGCTAAGCTGCTAAGATGAAAAGCTTTTGCATTGTTTTCTGCTTTCTGCTTTTTGTGTTTCTTTTTTTTGAAAATTCAAAATCAAAAAGTCCTCACCCTTTTCCTTCAGACCTCCCTCCATAGTCACATTCACATTGCTCACAGTTTGATAGCTCTATCATCATCCATGTGTCAGTTGTGGAGGGTTCAGTGTAGTTTTTACAAGCCCAATTCTACATGTGACAGTCTTTTATTTTCACATCAAAGCATTTAATCTATTGATATCTCACAGACAAATTCAACAACCTGGGATTATGAACTCTGACAAAAAATATCAAATAAATGAAAGCACACACAGTCAATTTGAATGATGAAATGATGACATTTGAATAAAAGAAGTTTACATTTATGTTTATTTTGCATAGTGTTACATACAATAAATGTTACAATGATTTTTCTTTTTTAAAGATTTTTTCTGAACAGTTACAGAACACACAACAGGTAGATAGACTTCCCTCAAATTCTATGGTGCTTTTTAATAACAAAAACATCCCATAACAACAAGCTTGTTTACTCATAAGGCATTGTGTGGCTTTCCTATGTTCTCACACCACATTCCCGATCTCCTGGTCCCTGGAGAAGAGACTGGGGATGTATGTACACTAACAGAAGTAAACAGAAGAGTGAATTCTATAGGCTCTTGTCATATCTGTCCCAGTCCATCCACATATTTGTAAACATCTTTGACAGGATTATGATTATCAAAGTAACACAGCATGACTTAAAAATAAAAAGCCATAGTGATGGAGTCTTGGTGGTGGAGGGGATAAAAACTAAAAATAAACAATGGATGTTGCCTCTCCAGGCCCTGTAGTCTCCAATTACACTGTTGCTGTGGCAACTACATTGTTTAACTGATGTTATGAGGTGAGAGCAAACAGGGGTCTGACTATAACAGTGGCAAACACAATGCCACCAAGCAGCATGATGTCCCACTCCACCCACTCTTTGGCACAGTCATTACTGGAAAACAGAGTGCTGTGCTACCCACAACACACTAAAACACACCACTAAGGGCTTAATGTTGTGTAATGTGTAAAATACATGCTTTATTGTTTTATCACAAAACACCCATTCTTATTCATGTAGGTTACCATACAACCTTGATTTGCACTCTATCTCAATGTATGCTGATAGTGTTGATGGTGTTGGTTGATGACACATGGGTCAACATGACATGATAAATAATGCAAATATTGATTGATTGATATAGTATGCTACTTGTATTTGACTATAATATTGATTGATTGATATAGTATGCTACTTGTATATGACTGTAATATTGATTGACTGATATAGTATGCTACTTGTATTTGACTGTAATATTGATTGACTGATATAGTATGCTACTTGTATTTGACTATAATATTGATTGACTGATATAGTATGCTACTTGTATTTGACTGTAATATTGATTGATTGATATAGTACGCTAGTATTTGACTATAATATGGCGCTGTTGGAGCTATACATTATTTTACAGTAATGCAGAACTCTCACACAGAGATTATACCAGTATATTCTTCCAATGTCAAAAACATGGCACATCACTAGCTGTGTTGGGGCATTATGTGCATGATCTCTTGTATACCTAAGCCATAAGGATAAGAACACAATAATCTCAAACACAGACTAAAAATGATGGATGATGTTCATTCTTGTCTATAGGCAAGCATGCTGTCAAGATCATTCCTGTCACACAGAGACTGCTTGTTTGAGTTAATAAAGATGGCTTCCATCTATTTTGGGTTGCTGTGAAATTGCCTGCTATAATGCAATCCAGATGACAGTGACAGCCAAGGTACGGTAAGGAAAGCGTGAGAGGAGAATATGTGTGTGTACGCAAGTGCATTTATGCACTGTATGAGTGTGTGTGTGACATGCAAAAGATGAGGATTCCCAAGGGGAAAGAACTGGTGCCTTTCCAGGGACAAACACAGAATCTGCGACATACTGGAACTAACTTGATCTAAAACAGGATTGACATTTTTGGTGTTGCATAATTTTTCATTTTTGTAATTCATCACCAAAGCTGTTGACATCAAAAGCAGTGCTCTGGTCATAGTATATTTATGATAAGTTAATTATTGAGAGGCACTACAACCCCTTCAGAATTTATGAGAGACAGTTTTGGCATAATGTACAGCATGTGTGTGTCCCTTTTGATTTACAAAGATGAATAAATGAAAAAACCAAGAGACTCACAGACAGATTCATATAACTGGATAACCGTTTGAATTGAATTGCCTTTACTCTTCAAACATTTATTCTAAATCTAACAATGCATTGTTTCCCTATTTGCACGTTGCTTAGGTGGCTAGCTGACAAAGAACTTGTATCTAGTTTAAAGGAATAGATTTTTCCCTCATCTTCATGTGCTTGAGCAGAGCGTAAAAGCAGCCATAGAATTTTTTTGGTTCTATAAAAGGGCAGTTGTATAGTTATGTTGGGAACTAATCAGAGATGGACTTGAATTGCAGTGTGTGTTGTGTTGTGCACTGTCGTAGTGCCTGTCATACAGTTTTTTTAAACCACTCTGGACAGAATAAAAAACAGGAGAAAGGTTGATGGAAAGGAAGAGAAAATTTGTTATGAAGCATGGAATTCATTGTCAAGTAACACGTCAGAATTTGACTACATTACACTAACCAAGCATGGATTTTTTATAATTTAGAGTCTTGTATATATAGTATATATAGTGCAGTATTTAGTGTGTGTGTGTGTGTGTGTGTGTGTGTGCGTATAGAGTAAGACAGTAAGGTAGAGAGGGAGAGGGAGCTAGAGAAGGTAAAAAGACAGACAGAGTAAATGATAGGCAGGGAGACAGGTAAACATTAAAAAAAAATCAGAATAGAACGACACACACAGAGAATCAGAGAAAGAAATGCAAACACTTCAAGCAAACACTGGACAATGCAAACACTTCAAGCATTGAAATAATGGGGCGGAAACATAATAGAATTAATGAATGAAAAAAATATGCATCATGAAGAGTCTGTTTTTCCCCCACTGAGCCAAACGTGCCCTTGGTTTTGTTAGGAATGCACAATATCTCACAGAATAACTCTCCTCCCCATTTTTACCCAATTGTCTACTTCAGCCAGTCAAGCCAGCATGCAGTCATTGAATGGCACGAGCCATTGCCAGCTATATTTAACTACATTTACTATATTGGTTGTGATATTGTAAGCATAAATATTGGTCTATATATACACAGCACACTGATTGGGGGTGCTGAATCTGATCCTTGTCAAGTTGTAACTAAAATTAAAAAGAATGGAAAAATAATTAATGTCAAATTTAGGTAAAAAGGACTGTCTAGAGGTGGAAACTCAACCTGTGCTGTGCAGTGTAATATGTCTGAAAAGGGCACTAGGCATCTTATCTGGATGGAACAATTACTTTTCAAAGACAAGCATAGAAGCCCAATAAGAAAGTGATTAAGTCTCAGACTGCCCAGTGTAGACTCCCTTATGTCTGCTCACTGTAAGACCTCTGTGGAGGCCAAAATGGCCGTCTGTCTAGGAGCAACACTACAGGAAGCCCCAGCGAGGACACAGAGGCATGCTGAGTGGAGGGGGAACATCCCTGGATGCCCAGTGGATCTGTGGGGGAGCAAAGAGGAAATGGCACCCTCAGCATGAACAGCTGCCTTTTGGGCACTGACTACTTGCAACTGCATGTGTGTGTGTGCGTGTGAGTGTGTGTGTGTATTGGTTGGTTGGCACAATACTGTAGCTGTATAAGGTTTTACAGAGGTCCCATTTCTAGTAAACAAGGGAAAATAGAGGGGAAGAATCAACTTTACATGGAAGTATTCTAAATGTCTTATCAGGTAAGTACAAATTGGTATTTATCAGACGCCTGCAGATCACAGTATATAATCAGCAATGATAAATCCCAGACTTTCTAAATTGCCATGCTCATGCATGGTTCATTTGCATTCTAAAATGTCCCTTATTCTGCACGGCTGCCTGTTGTGCGTAAGCATAGTCAGAGCTACGCACAGATTTATTCACATTCCTGAGCAAAAAAACACAAGCTCATGAGTTCCAGAGTTTCCCCCAGGATTGATTGTAGGCACCATGCACAGACCTGTGCTACATCTGCCAATGAGAACCCTGAATGCGTGCATCATCAGCACTCCATACCACAGTCTCTCATCACAAGCCCAAAGTCAGATGGTTTGTTCCTCTCCACAGAAGTGATCCATAATATCATTGACACTTCAGGCAGATGGCATTTGGCCAGGCAAAGTGTTCATGGAGCAGCGTGTTTAAAGAGGCCTTGATCAGCTTGTGGCCTTGGTGACTGAGATGAGGACTTGACACAAAGCCAGCTGATGAGTTCACTAGACTGAAAGTTGGGGTCGCAGAGCAGACTGCAGTAGTATGTAGTATGGCTAAACAAATGTGACAGAAAAGTCTAGAAGGACCACAATACAGTCATACACATCAATATACACAGATAAACAAATCCATGCACATGTGCACACACACACACACACACACACACACCAAATGCATTTTAAATGTCCATCTTGTTGCTGGGGAAACCAGACTCAAGTTCTCCACACCAATGTGTTCTTTCAAGAGGAAGTCACACATGGACATTGGTCAAAGAGAGGAGGACAAAGGAAAATGAAGAAAGCTCAACACACATTAGCATAAAACCTTCCCTCACTGAGTACCTAGCCTCTTTTTCATTAGGAAAAGATGTGTGAATCAGTCCAGGCCAGTGTCGGCAAACAACCCACACAAGAGCACAGAAGTAGTTCACACACCAAATACAAGACTATTTTGAGTACAGTACAGGTTGGGTTGGCCATGTCATGGTGTCCTCTCTCTATTGAACTGTACTTTAGCAGAGACGTTTGTCTTGACATTGTGGTGGGCCTCAGATGGCAGTGCTTTTACAAATTGGTGAGTGTGTGTGTGTGTGTGTGTGTGTGTGTGTCAGTCTTATAAACAAGTATTTATAAGCAATAGGAGAGGTCTCCTGTCCAAGGCAAATCCTAGTGAAAGCTGAACACAACTGCAGTCCACCTGAGAGGACTCTATACAACTAGAGAGCATTTGGGTCCTCAAACACACACACACACACACAGGGTGTGAGCCACAAAGACCTATAGCAGCTGTAGTGTTAGATTAAGCTGAGGTACTTCTGCTCTTTACACTGAAGAACACTGAAAGTCTTATGTGACAGAAATACAGCTATACTTCTGACATTTGGTTACTTATCTATGCATTGCTGCGCATACTGAAGAAAACAATGTATAGTGGTTTTATTATTATTTGAGGTATTTTGTCAGGTCTGTGCCTGTAATTGCCTGCTTCCAACTGCACTGTGTTTGCGTTAGAACAGAGGGGGAGAATTTGGAGGTGCAAAATACTTTAGTATACTCAAGCGTTAAGGAAGGGATATCATCAGTCAACACTATGCAGGTCTACTGCTGTTTGCTAACTGCCTCCACGGCCCTAAGCAAACCCTTGAACAGGAAAGTGTTCATTTCAGATTTGATCTCCACAAAAGTGCACTCTTAAAAGGAGCTGATGCACAGGCTGCACACACAGACGTCTAGTCCAATATTAGATTACTGAAGAAGAAGAATGAAAATTGGTTATGCGCCATAGAGTGAATGTAACAGTTCAAGTACAAGTTCTCTAAAGTGGAAAGAATTTATGATCAAATCCAAATTCATGCAACTTATAATCCAGCTGTAATGGACTTATGTCTGAGACCATTTTTTAAAAATGTCAGGCTGTAGCCTCAAGCATTTTGGGTTTAGGTTCACCAGGGTAGCACACACACACACACACACACAGGGAGAGAGGGACAATGAGAGTGTTAAAAAGACAATGGCAGGTTTGCCTCAAGGTATTTTGAGCAACGACACACACACACACACACACACATCTCCATGTTTTTCTGTTTCCCACCCCACATTTCCCACATGGGAAAATGGACAGAAAGGGAAAATGGCCTTCACATCGCACTAAACACTACTGAAGCCTCTGTAAACACACAAATACAGACACACACACACACACCACATCTGTAGCCCATCCAGGTGGCAGGGGGCTCAAAGGCGTGGTGGGTTTAGGCTGGCAGAATGAGCATCCATTCCTGATGGGCAGGAGACCCAGAGGGGTATGGGGAGGCAGCGGGGCCTATAGCACACTCTATTCTGCATAATGCCAACCACACACTCATACTGATGCTGCTGAATTATGCCACTAATATCCTGGCAACAGTGGAAGTTGTTGCTTGGTTAGGTGCCTTTGGAGCAGAGTGTGTAAAGGGATTTATCATGAGATAGAAGCTCCAGGACAAACACTGAGATATGCATTTCCTATACTGAAAAGATGACTAAAACTGTATTTTTATGTCTTTTTATTTTTAAGTTTTATGTCTGGCTTGGCAAAAGACATCACACATCACACAATTGGTGAAAGCACCATTTTCTTAATTTTCTTTTCTCAGGCCTCTTTGAATGTGGAAAATGTCATATCTGAGTCATCCCCCCACCTACTAAATGTTTTGTGTTCAATTCATTGACCCACTGCACCTTTTTAATTTTTTTTTTTTTTTTTTTTTTTTAGAATCCACAAACGAATACTTTCAAATTATTTTAAGTTGCTTTAGCTTTAAACATGATTGAGGAGTAATCACTGCAATACTGTCTGCCGAACACAGGTTGATGTCAATTGCGATTAGCTGCAATTAACAGCAAAAAATAAAATGACAATAATATCAAACTCTGGAATTGTTTTAAGAATATATAAAAAATATTTGTATACATTTTTGTGCAGGTTTTGCTTATATAACCAATGCTGGCAAAGCTTCTCAGCAAATAAAGCTGCTAAAGATGTTTTTATGTTTATGCTTTGTGTTTTTCCCTCTTTTCTACTTCATTGACTGTATTTATACCAATTTATAATAAATCTGAACTTCTCAAAAATACATATATGCCTCTTGTTAACTGTTCCTCTGCGGCGAGGGTGCATGCCAGGTACCACAGGAGCCATGCACATTTAAGATGTGTTGAAAATTCCTGCCTATTCTTTTGCTATTTCGTCAACTCCACTGACTTGCAGCGGGAGTTGACATTGTCATCCTGAGCTTGAGTTAGACTCACATCTTTCCTTTGTGTGCTCCCAGTCTTATTCCCAGAAGCCTCTGGCTTACATCTCTGACACTCTAGCATGCCTCTGTGGCTATGCACTGCTATCGGAGTCGGTCTCACTTCTTGTTTACCTCGTTTCAACTTTGTGACTGTCTCCCCTACCTGTCTCTCTGCCTCGCTGTCTCACTACCACCTATTCCACCCCCACCCCCCCCCCCCCCCCCATGCCCCTCTGCTGCAGAGACTGCTGTTCTTTGGGGTTCGGTGGTTCTCAGCTCCACAAGATTTCATTGCTGCTCATCTCTACATCTGCATTGTTGTCTGGTCCTTATTCGAGAAGATTCTGGTTCTCAAAGTCAAAGTCGCTTTTATTGTCAATTTCTGCACATGTACTTGACATGCAAAGGAATCGAAATTACATTTCCCACTATCCCATGCGTGTACGTGAACAACAGTAAAGTGTAGATGCACAAGACAATTCTAGTCCTAAGTTTGCATAAATAAATAAGTGCAAGTAGCTTAAGGCTACTTTTGCCTAGTACTACTACCTAACATAACAGGTATGACAAGACAAGACATAGAGTACCCTAAGTACACTACTAATGTAGCAGGGCATGACAAGACAGACAAGGCATGAGGTGAAGTTCACTGAGTGTTCCAGCTTTGTGCATTTAGAGGTAGTTGTAATTGTGTTTTTAGTGCAAAAGTGCAATGTGCAAATATTGCCACAGTAGCAGCAGTAATGATAATACGTGGTGCAAATATAAATATAAAAATAGAACAATTAGCAGTTATTGGAGTTAGGACATGAGAGAATTCAAGGTATGGAGGAAAAAACAAACAAAATCCAGTGGCAATTTCATGGAAACATTACACTCGCATTAGAGTTGGTCACAAACTATCTTTAAAGGACTTTAAATCCCCTTCAGATAATGCTGCTAAACTAATGGATGCCAGTTAGCCTAGCTGTGCGTATGGGGAACATCAAACCTCTCTTCCACTGTGACATGCTTGTCAGTTGACTGGCAGCCTGGGCTTTTCCGTCGATTGGCTAGCGTGGTTGACTCACTATCTAATGTTGCTGGGTCTGATGTATAGTTCAGGAGCAATGAAAACTTAGTTGTTGTATGGTTGTGGGTTCAAGACTGGGAAGGCCTGCCTGATGCATCAAACGCTTTCACATCAGTTCACTTTGTAAAAAGCATCTGAAACCTACCCACTGGCATGTGGTAACTCCATGGTGGGCAGATGCTTTCTGCTTCAACCTATCGCTACTGTTTGGTTGTGACATATGTTATGCATTGGAACTAGAGTGACAACCTCCAAACAGACTGTGGGACAAGTAGCAAGTTTAAATGGGACAATGTGGGACAGACATAATAACTTTAAGCTTAAGATATAATTTACCAAGAAACATTTGAAGAGTTCAGATGCAAAGCCCTCTATGTCCGTTTGTGATGAATTTACAGAAATACATTTATATTTTCAGTCAAATTCAAATTGAATTGTTTTGGTTGATTTGTTTTTAATTGAAAATAAAATTCAAATTTCAGTTAGACAGCAACTTTTTGCATATTTCTGAAGATGGAGGGTTTTGCATCTAAACTCTTCATTTTATTTTGCCTTTCAACCCCACAGGCCTATTTAAGTCTAACAATTTCAGTTTAAAATCTTATTAGGCCTAGCCTATACAATGTTTTAAAAAAGCACAGACTATAACTGTGTGAAGGCCCAGATATTAGAATATTTTTTCAAAAGAAATACTGCTGACATGGGCTATTGACAAATGGTGCCTGTCACTTTGACACGTTCCATCAAGTTCGACCAAAATAACTTGTTGGGAAAGTATTTGGATATTTCAAATAAACAACAAACGAGATGGAGCTGTTTCTTAAGAGAAGAGGATTAAGATTAGGTCTACATTTGAGGCAGTGACTGAGTAGTTTATCAACAGCTATGTGGTATTTTTATGCTTTGGTGCTATTTTGCATAAATGCATTAAATTATAGGCTAAGCAGTGTGCGATCTGCTGTACGTAGCTCCGGGACCTGACAAAATGTAAAAAGCACTCTCTGTTTGGCCATCGACATCGACAATCAAGAGTGTGTCGCAGTTATTGAAAGCACCTTTCCGTGGCAATACTGTCCATGGTTCACTGACCTGAACGAATAGCGTGCTCTTAGATTTGAGATTGCTGACAACTTGAGGAGGCGTTCGTGCCCGTGTGAACAGCTTGATTGACGTAGCCAACAACTCAGCCTGTTGGCCATCGCCTTTATTGCTGTCTTCTGAACTATTGGGCGAAAGTGAAGAGTAAGCCTATCCATGGACATATCTGTGTTTTTATTTTCCGTTAAGCTAGGTCTAATACAAAGGCGAACAGAATGTTCAATTTGCGTGACGTGGGACAAAGGGTAAAATTGCTGTACTGTAAAACATAAAGTGGGACAGGTGGTCACCCTAGTTGGAACACACTGTTTGAATTTAATGTTATCGCTTTCAGCCTTCCCTCTGTTCTGAATGGCCCACGGAACTCTGAGAAGCTTAGGGCTAGCTCCCTGACCAGCGATGGAGCTAATTGAGTAACTGAGTGGAAGCACTAGGCGACGCTAGCCTGGCTAGGACTGCATAGGATCACCTTGGTTATGCATCCAGACTTCACCCTTTATGAGATGATCAGAAGAGATATGATCAGAAGTGACTGCTATGATATGTGTGTGTGTGTGTGTGTGTGTGTGTGTGTGTGTGTGTGTGTGTGTGAAAGAGAGAGAATGAATAGATAGATACATTAAGTTGTTTCTTCCTACATTGGTGCAGACTGTTCTTTGACTTCTACTCAAAGTCTCTTTTCTCCACTCCCCTTTCATTGTCTTTTGCAACCTCATACACACACACACACATTCACAGACACACACCCTCTTGTATCTTTTGCTATTTTTCTCTCACACCCACATACTAGCTCAACCTTTGATGAGCTTTCGACTGAATCAGAGTCCTGGAACTTTGTGTTCCAGTCAGTCAAACTGAGCGAGAGACCAAAAGAGTGGGAGAATGAGGGAGAGAAAGAAAGAGAGAGAGACAGAATGAGGGAGTCTGAGGGAGAGAGAGAAAGATAAAAAGCAATCACCTCTTTCTTCTGGATTCTTATCACTAAAGTTCCCTACATCATGCCCCCCTGCTGTGAAAACTACACTTCACTGGAGATTCAAAGCAGTCCATGTAGCGGGTAAAGACAACGCCTCTCTCACACACCTAGACACAAATGCACACACCACACACAAACACACACACACACACATAAACACACGTAGTGCATGCAGCAGGCTCCTGTCCACCATGTCCTAAAAAGCCAGTGGTGAAAAATAGATGGGAGCAGTGATGACCTGCTGTGAGCACATCTGGTTGCCCTCAAAGGCCTCAGGCTTTGGCTTACTAACTTTATATATGTACTTGAGTCATCAAAGTGAAGCACTTAAAGGGAGCATAGATGATTCTCAGTGAGTTCAAATCTCTGTTGAGCTTCTTAGTATGCAGTTTGACACACTACATACTACATAACAACTTTCAACCACTTCAATCAACTTTTCAGAGCGGATTCAAAGCACGGGCAGCAAATCTTGACAGCAGACATGAGACTCTATAATCTGATAGAAATGAGAGATGATGGCAATATCCCTGACTTTCATTTGCAAGTTTAGATAAACAAACTACTCTTCAACTTATATAGCGCAACCCTTTTTGAAGACTTCACAGACTTCTTAAGATTATTGATATACTGTAGAATAAATACAGGCTTGTCTGTGAGACAATCAAATAGTAAATAATTGTATCGCTTCCATGTGAAATTAATCATTCATAACTCACATATGTGGAGAGAGCTGAAGGAGGAAGGGAAGGAGGTTTTTCCAATTAGGATCACAAACATGTTCCTACTATGTAGCTTCATCCTGTAATAAGCTATTATTTATTCCAGGCACACAGACACACTGAGTTAATGTGTTTGGTTTCCAGGAGAGAAGAGTTTAAAAACGTTAATCCAGCAGCAGAGGAGAAGAGCTGCACTACCAAGAGTTGGACAGCAGGTGCACATAGCAAAACTGCAGCCAGACAGACAGAACAATCAGAGAGTGAGGCAGGAGAGAGAAAGGCAGAGGAGAAAGAAGGAGAGAGAAAAGGGGAGGAGAGACAGGGAAAGAGCGAACAAACCTGTTTGTGATGTGCTGCCCCCCACACAGTGGGGAGCAATATATCATTCCTCAGGAGGCTGACGTTCAGATGCAGAGTAATCAAGATCTAAATCACTTACAGTAAGAAGAGTAAAGATTGGCAGAGGCTCAGGAAGGAGAAAGAGAGAAGGAGAGGAAGAAGAAAGAACAGAAAGGAAAGGTAGAGGGAGGGATTTTGAGAGAGAGATAGATCAAGAAAGAGAGCAGCACCCTTGAGTGGTTGAGTGATAAAGCAAGCAAGTGAGAGAGAGGGAGAGACGCAGCGCACGACAGCAGCAGAGTGTGACAAGTCTCAAACAGAGAAAGAGAGGGACAGAGAGAGCAGGAGAAAGAGAGAGAAATGGATAGAGAAAGCAAAACAGAGAATAAAAAACACTGAGAAGGAGAGAGGTAGAGGAAGATAAAGGACCAGAGCACGAGGGAGAGAGAGAGGCATAGGACGGAGAGGGAGAAACAGAGGGAGAGCGCGCGCAACACAGCTGAGGAGTCCGCCACGCGTTTGCTGAGGATGGGAGGATCACAGGGAGAGTGGAGAGAGGAGAGAACAACATAGAGGGATGCTATCGCTCCTCTGCTCCTCCTCATCTTCTCTCCACTCTATCAGAACCAAGAAAAACCTTTTCCTTCCCATCACTTCTTCAGCATGACTGGACTGCTCCTTCTGGCTGTGCACAACATGAACTACTGACATGGCATATGGTAAGGGTCTATTTTATTACTGTCTCACTCCAGAGATGCTTTCTGATCCTGTCTCAGGCTTTCTCATGTTGTTTAGAGCAAGTTCAAAATCATCAGCAATGACTGTATTAGGTGGCAATGGGAAAAACAAAGAGGACTAATGAAATCATTGGAATTCCATTTTCGTTTGGTTTTGATGTGTATTCTGTGTGTGAAGTACTACATACTACATTGGATTCATTTCAGTGAGAGATTGTACTTTTTTTCTGTTGCTTCTGGTCATTCACTTTGTCCCTGGCTGAATTCAGGCAGGAGTCGTTCAGAGGATCAAGGGTATTTCATACATGCATGAGCATATGCTGTTGTGACAGTGTGGACAGAGTGCATCACATGCATGCACACTCGCACAGACAGAGACACATGCATACACATCACTGCAACACCACCAGTGCATAACATTTTAATTCGGGTTCTGTACACCGCAGAAGTTAAGGGCTTTGTACATTTGCTTTATCCCTCCCCATGCAAAAAAACTGTATGAATCATGCGGTTTATCACTGATAAAACTGTAAAGCCACGTAACAGTTTGGCCATGTAAATGTGCGCAAAAAAAACAACCAGATACAAGAAAACACCTCCAGTCATGGACACAACAGAAGGCAATTTATGGACCTTTGTGATAGGACTAAAAGGGATTATCCAGAGTGAATCAAACCGTAGCCCTGATGTTTCACATTGCCAAATGCTGTTGGTAGGTATGAGACCGACAGAATTTGGTGCAATGGCAGACAATGCTAACTGAGGGCATGAAAGTTTTGTTTTCTCAGGCATCTGCAGCATCTGATGAGTGTTAGCTGCCAGTTCGCAAATTCTGTCTACATTGTACCAAAAGCTGACACTAGGCAGCCTCAAAGACCAGGGATATGGACTAATTGACTCCAGACTTTTCCTTTAAAGGTATTCCTTGCATCAACAGGATCCTTATTTTCTCCCCTCCACTATGTAGTCATTGTGTATTCACTTCTGTGAGAGCTTCAGCTAGAATATAAAGAAAGTTGATCACTTGACATTAACACACCATCAGCTCTGAGAATGGTTGGGTGTTAAGTGCATATAGTAGTGTTGTATCAACACCTAACCTGCATTTTATGACCCATAACAAAAATTCCAATTGGGCAAATTTCTTGATTTTCAAGGCCATTAACAATCATTCCAAACTCTATTGTGAGGTCTCAGCTCAGTTTGAATGACCTATCATAGAGTGCCAATCTTGGGCTGTTCCAGGTGATTTTGACTTGTAGGCATATGCAGTCCACATCTGACTTGTTGATGATCTGACTTGCATACTATATGTTATTCTCATAGAGGTATGAGCAACAGAAAAATAGTTCTCCCTCCATTAATTAAGTTAATTCTGTTCAGTAATTCTGAATTACTGAACTAATTAAGGTCTTGATGACAGCATATATATCTCTCTTGCTGAGAGAGAGATAGATAGATAGAGAGTGAGAGAGAGAGAGAGAGAGAGAGAGAGAGAGAGAGACCACAAACTCTGAGATTAGGATGCTTAACAGTATCTGGCATGATGCACACACATGCGCACATATACTAACATGTCAGAAGCCACAGAGAGACAGTGGTTTGCCCTGTATCACAGCCTGTTCACTGTGTCACACTGAACTGAATGGAAACAAATTAACCAGTTCAATTTGTGTGAGGGTCACCTCAAGGAGGGTCTCAAACAAACCGATCGGCAACTGCCGTCCTGAGCAGGGGGGTCGAGTCTTGCACTTCACGCATGACTGCTGCTGAAGTTGTATTGTAATCAGCAGGTGACCTGCTGCTTTGTTAGCCAGGCACGCTGCCATGAGTTTGCAACCTCGTCTCCAACAGGTATTTCATGCAGACAGAAAGGCTGGACTCTGGTGTGGTCAGAGGTGGGGTGACTGTGACAAGGGTTTGACAGCAAACAGAGGAAGACAGGGTTAGTGTCTGCATTTGGGAGATCAAGTCAGTGATTCAAGTGGTCAAGTGATTTGTTCATGTTATATCTACATTTTTCTGGGCTCTTTGGTGTATGCCTCCCTGTTTAATCTGCTCATTTAAACGTATGACTCATTTCACAGATGAGACTTATGCAGAGCCACCATTTCCTACTGGAATATGTACTGGCAAATGTGCTCATGATTCACGTCAAGATGTGATTGTATGCAGGATCTGTCTATTTAAAATGTTGCTGCAGGCCATCCTAATATCTGTGCATATCGTCGGCACAAACACATATTCATCTCCCTCTCATGCTAATGGCAAAAATATATTGGCATACACATAATCATAAGCAAACAATTTCTGTCAAACTCTCTGTCTTTCTCTCTTTTACACACACACACACACACACACACACACACACACACACACACACACACACACACACACACACAAAGAGAGAGAGAGAGCCTTGTGGCATCAGAGTGCAATCACCACACAGCCTCCCTCCATATTCTGTGCTACAGGCCCAGTGTGCCAACAGCAAGCAGTGATGCCAATGCTTGGCAACAGCCTCCACCTGCATTGGCCAAACTCTCTTGAGCACGCAGCATTCACTGGCATCCAGTCTGTGACAGATGCCAGAAGATGGACACATGACCTCATCAGTCACAGCCTCCATTCCTATCAATGGCTTGGGGTGGAATGCCAAAAAAACAAGCTTTTAAGAATCCAAATGGTGCTATGTGTGTGAGAGAGAAACTGTTTGAAGTTAGCTAATGCTAATTAGCATAATCTTGGCATCATCTTGTGAACTACAGATATTTACTTTCATCTAATACCTTTAGCAATGTTAGTGTCCAAATATTATATTTGTGTATATTTTGCTGATTTATGTTTTTGTTGTAACACTGTAATTTAAACAGGCTATTTTACAGCCCTGATCCTGTGTAAATTCTATTACTAGAAATGAATACTGGTGCTGATACTTCTTACCATTTCATTACTTAATTTTAAGTCTTGACATCAAATCTCACCATAACAACTAAGTAATTCCTTGTTATTACCATTTTGTTAGACTTACCACTACAAATAGTGGCGTATTGTATTGAAAAATAAAAACATAAAAAACATAAAATTAGGCAGTAATTATTCTGTTATTTTCAGTAATGAGTTGTTATGAGCTGTTACCATGATTTTACCAACTTATTACCACCAAACTACCCTCTTATTACCGATCTGTAAAATTTTACTGATTTCTGTAAAATGGACTTACAGGATTTTGCATCTGAACTCTTCAAATGTAATTAATTATTTCAAACTGAAGGCATTTCTAAGGAGTGTCTGCCGTGTTGATGTGAGTGTTTTATTGAACAGATGGTCTTTCTCCCCTGATCTCCTGCGAGTGTGAGAGATGACCAAAGAGCTCCTCACCACATTGACATGCCTCTTGCAGAGCGGGCATATTAAACAGTGTGTAATGATCTTCAGTTACGGGCCGTGGCAAGGGCATCTGAGCATGTTGCTCCCACTGCAATCTCTCCCGTGATATGCTGGGTAATGGATTTCTGCCCTTGTAGCATTTATCTCTCAGAGGACAGCAGTGACATCAGTAATGGGATTTCTTTGCAGAATTTTTGAGGATTTTATTTTTCTCCCTTTAGTTGTGCTGGGTTCCCCTGTGACATGTTCAAGCACCCATATCCTCTTCAAATAGCTTGCTGATGTGCCCAGAACCATATGAAAGAATTGTTGCTGACATGCTGCCATATTTGTGAGAAGAGAGGGAGATAAAAAGGACAGAGTGTGTGCATGAGATTGAGTGAAGACAAAGACCTGAAGAGACACATAACAGAAAAATAAACACGGAAAGCATCACAGAGGCTTTCTAGATTTACTGCCTTTGCCAGAAATGTCCACTGTGTGAACCTTTCAGAACCTACTCAAAATATTGCCATTTCTTGAGCACACATATTCAGAACCTCATATTCATGCCAGGCACCTTTTGAGTTGAAAAGTCAATGACCCATCTTCCAATGTCATAAAAAAAAATCACTGCTTGTGGTCTGCCCAGTAAAACCAATCAATTCACCTTTTCCCAAATGAAAAATGGTCTGACATAAGTACGGTCCCAGAACTGTCAGTGTCCACACACACACATACACACTGGTGCCCTTCCCAGGAGTGGAGATCCTGTGGAACGTAGCAGAGCAGCAAATTCTCTTCTGCTTATTCTTTTTGAAGCAGCCAGTCAACTACTCAAGAGAACTACTCAGACACACAGTTTCTTACAAAAGTAGAAATAAACAAAGATAAAGTGAAAAATGTATAAATGAGTGGGAAACACATACACAGAGAGACAAAGTGACTTCTCAAAGGCCCTAGAGGGATTTGGAAGGAAGCCTTTTTGTCTCAATGAATTATTTATTTGACCTCTTCTCATCTTCAAGCTTTAATCATAAGATTCTTGCCTATGGAATGAATGGGGAATATTAATGCACTCAGACTGAATTTACACATACACACACACACAGGAAAGGAGAAATAAGATGAAGATGTAATGCTCCCCTGTGCATGTGGCACCCACAAAAAAATGGAGACATGGTGACTAGAGACCCATCTGACAATGCTTTTACCATAGATCTATGTTCAACACAATGTTCTTGTCTTCATTCTAGCAAGTTTGCTCATGGTTTGTTATCAGTCTCCGCAGATACTGGAGGACTTCTAAAGCATGGAATCATAGATACTGATAGACGGGAATGCCATATGATAAGCTTGAGTGGCAGACAGCAATTTCATGGACATCTGTCATGGTAAATTCTGGAAAGAATATCTTCTGTAAGCTCATTGACAGTCAGCTGAGTAAGATGACGAAAGTGTCGATGAAGAAACACACCTGTCTTCACACCACTGCTTAGAGGGTTTTAAATCTGCTCTTGACCATAACCAGGAGTGCCAAGCGTGTTGATCACAGTCAACAATTAGATTGCAATAGTGGTGTGGGGTAGATCAAGATTCATCTGGCCTCCCTATAGCTTTGCCATTTGATTGACACAAACAGCATGTCCAGTCCACTGCTTAGGTCTGTGTGGTCTTAAGGGTCTATATTCTTCTACAGTAACATCATGTTCCACTGGTCACTGGTCAAGAAACCTGTTCTACCAGCACAAGACCTATTCAAAGCCAGTGTTTCAAAGTTCTGTGTTTATGTGGAGGCTGCAGCTTTCATCTCTTGATTAACACTGATGTGAGATGGCAAAGTTGTCATGAATTCTTGCATTGATTTAGAGAACTCTATCCAGTTTCTCCTTATCAACATTAATCATGCAGAATACAAGCAACATAATAATGAATGTGGCTGCTATGTTTGCCATTTTTAGAAGGTCTTATGATGAACATGTTGAATGAGCTTAATTTAAGGAAAAGTTGTAAGGAAAAGACAAAAACGATCAGCTCTGCAAGGGAGAGTGTGTGCAACTTTTTTTTGACTGGAACCCCAAAGTAGTAAACAATGAGGCACAATGGGAGGCATGCAACAGACAGAGCCCAGAGAATCTGAATTACAAAGAAACAGCTTCAGTATTGTTCTGCCTAGACATGTCTTGTTATCCCACATAGAAGAAATCTTTCAACGGATTCACTTATATCACTGATTAACCTTTCACCTCACAGAAAACCTCTTAGTCTCTCCATAAAGCATAAAAGTCTCAAGTGAACCTCTCAAATGTGCAGTTTTCATGCACTTTCTTCTCCCTTCACCCTATCACCAGTTCCACACTAAATGTTGCATGGAAATGACAAATAGCCCTCTCTGTGTGTGGTGAGAAAGATTTTGTTTTGTTCACACACTCCTTCAATAATTTACAAGGAGCCAAAACAAAAATCGTTCCGCTGTAAATGTACATGTTCATGTTATTTTAAAACATGAAAAATCATTATGAGACATTCTGAACAATTTTGACTTCATTCTTTGATTTCCATTTTATTAGTTTTTTCTGCAGCATTCACTGACTCTGTGGTGTGTTTATGGGTACAAGCAGATTATGGTAAGAGGCATGTGTAAGACCAGAGGAGGTAAACATGTGTGTATGTGTGTGTGGTCATTGGCTGGGGATGGGGGAGGTAGTGTCCCATGTCCTGCAGGCTCCTATGCCTGACGGGCTGCCTGACTCAGTGGCCTTGCGGATGGAGGGGGAATCTGCAGTGGCTCTAATGGAGCCGACAAAGCAGTGATGGGGCTGCTGCTGCTGCTGCTCTCCTCAGTGTGCAGTGAAGCCTCAGTGACTTTCATCGCCCGGTACAGACACTGCAGTGATTTTAGTAAATGGCTGTAGCAGAGGAGAGAGAGGGGTGGGGGAGAGAGAGAAAAATAGAAGGATGGAGGGGGAATGATGGACTGAGAGAGGCAGAGAGGGAAAGTGGGCCCTTGCTAATCTCTGAGGTGATGGGGAGCCAAAAGCGTAATGTAATATCACACATGATCTCTCTTTCTCTCTCTCTCTCTCTCACACACACACACACACACACACACACAATGCCATGTCAGTCTGGAGTGTCTGTGCCAAAGGGCTGAGAGGGAGCTGCATCTCTCTCTCTCTCTCATCCTGATAAGCCCTGACCACTGTGGGGACCGATGGAAAATGCCTGCACATTTATTTACCCCAGGGAATAAAGGGGAAAACATATTAATTAAAAATTCAATTTAAAACAGCTTCAGGATGCTCATTACACAAACCCTCAGCCTCATTGAAAGTCTGTCCTGGTCGATTACACACATCTTTCTATCACTTTTTCCCCTCTCTCTCTCTTCTCTCTGGTTCTCTCCTGTCCCAATTTTGTTTAACAAAATGCACAATTTTACAGTGTTATATACCAAGGCAAAGCAGAAAGGCCAACAGATATTAAAATATAGAAGAGGTTCAGGCTTGGGGCTCTGCAGTGAGTTGGGACAATTTAAATTTCCATTGGTGATTTATAAAAGAGTTAAGGGGAGCTAAATTAAATTTGTGCTCAGGTTTGGTGTATCAATGAAAGGCCTCAATGGCAAATGACTGCCACAAATATATTAATCACTAACTGTGACATTTAAACAGGCCATTAAACATGCATTATACTGGTAACCTTTGCAGAACAACACAATCACATGTGACAAATTGTGTGTGTGTGTGTGTGTGTGTGTGTGTGTGTAGGGGCAGAGTTCCACAACAAACCACCAGGAGGCTCTCTGCCCCTAACTCTACCTGCCCCCCTCACCTCCATCCCCACTAGGCAGACACATACACAGGCAGAGACACACACACCTCCTCCCAAAACCACAGTGGTTCGTTGAAATTTCACAACGAGTTGACTCAAGTGTTTTCTTCCTCCAGTTTGTGTAAGGACTGGCTTTAAGCCATCTCTCTCTCTCTCTCTCTCTCTCTCTCTCTCTCTCAATCTCTCTTCAGTGGCATTCATGAGGATCCACAAGTAGAAAAACAAAACATGTTTGTATTTGTGATCCAAGCCTTACCTACATAATGATAGGGTGAGGAATATACATCATTATGTGGTCCTGGACATCTTCAGGTTCCCTAAGCTATATGAGACTGATTATAGAACATGGGACAGGTATAACTAATACAATGCCATAGTCTTAGAATCTCAATGCACAAATTACAGTGTTTTCCATTTAACTTATATTCAGTTTGATTGTATGGATCACAATGCAATATTAATGCCAATATGCCAAGCGAGAGAATAGAGGCTGGCACTGCGCACTGAATGTCAGTGATGAGGGCCTCTCCCTCCCTCTCTCTCTCCCTCCCTCCCTCCATCCCTCTATCCCTCTCTCTCCCCTCTACACTGGCTGTTCTGGCAGGCCAAGGCTTCCTCCACGTCCGTAATTCACTTTAGCATTTATGTGCAAGATTGTCCAGCTGAGACTTACTTCTCCTATCTTCCCGTCTCTCTCTATCCCTAGTTCTCTCTCCTTCCCTCTCTTCTTCTCTCCAGATCTCCACTCTTCTCCCTGTCTCCATCTCTCTAGTTTAACTCAGTCATCCAGTTTGTTTCCATCTGTCTTTCTCTCAGTCTTACATTTTTGTGCCACCTCTCATTTTTCCATTCCGTGTCTCTCTGGAATACTGCCTGTCTGCTGAAGAATCCAAAGAATGCTCTCATTTTTATCACCCCATTCTTGATTTTCTTTTTCTCATTATTCTCATCTCATATTCTCACTCATTTTGGGGATCCAGGGAATTGCTCATTTGCTATCGACTCCTTCACTCTCCCTAGTGTTATATAGGCAAGTTCACTTCTTAGTCTCCCCACCTCCAGACACAGTGTTCTGTTTACCCCTTTAGCTATGGGCCAAGGAGTCATCCAGTTCCCCGTTACAAGCAATACGAATTTTGAGCAGTTTCCAATTCACTCGTACTGAATATGCCTACTTTTTAGCATATGCAAACCATTGATACATTGTAAGGTAGCATATATAAGGTAGAATATTCTATACACATTGGATGGCACTGCATATTGTTCCCTCTGTAACAGATGACCCTGTTGCTTCCTTGACTCTTGAGCTGCTCTTCTGAATATCCTAGGGACACTGATCAAAAGTCTTTCAAGGAGCTCCAGATTGTGTCTGATGGTCTGGTGATTCCTCCACTTTCAGATAATGGCCCCATGATGGTACTGGGTGGTACTTAGACTGACATGGATTGCAGCAACGGGGTTGGGAAGGTGACACCTTTGTAAGAAAAAATCTTTGTAGTCCATCAAAATATACTAACGTGGCTGATGAATTCATTATTAAAATATGTTTTTCCTATATGAATGAAGTGTTAACCATATGCCTTTATTCATGGAATATGTTTTGATCTAATGGGTGCCCTAATCTAAAGTCTGGTCAAAATTCCACATCAATAGCCCAGTAAATTTAAAAAATACTGAAAAAATATTGATGTCAAGCATAATAACACCTGAAAGACTCAAAAACTTATCTTACACAATCTTCAAGATTTCCTGTCTAGAAAATAGCAGCAGTGGCATGAAAAAGTAAATGCTGGTTTCTCTGAAAAGCAGCTCTGAATGCTGTGCCCTCTTTGGCTTCCTTTGAGCATCTCTTCATGAGGGATCTGTCAGTCACTGTCTGATGGGTTGCCTCCATCTCCTCCAGACAGACTGATGAGGACTTATGAATGGCTGCCGATGACTAGACGTGATATGGGGACGAGTTTTGACAAAAGCAGTCATGTGGATATGAAGCTTCATATGTGGCTGATGCCTCTCTTCGCCTCTGCAGGTTATCCCACAGTTAAGAAGCAATCTGACTGGAGCGGAGGGCCAATATTAAAAGGCCATGCCACCTCCTCCCGCCCCCCAAACAGAAAACAATAACTCGTGCAGAGCTGCCAAGATATTGATCAGCAATAACAAAAGCAAACTGTGTGGTGCTGTGCTGCCCACCTTATCAGTGGCAAGCGGCATCTCCCGCGCCCGTCACAATCCTCCCTTCTGTCCCTTGACCATGGGTGGGATGTGTGGATGAAGCCTTACCATGGCTGTCAGGGCTGTATCTGTCAGTCACTTTCTAAACTGTCTGTCTACACTCTTCTTAACAAACAAAAAATGACAAGAGAAAAGAAAATGAAATTAACTGCCCCCCCCCTCCTCCCCCCCACCAACCTCCTCCTCCTCGATGGTCTCATTCATTGCCCACTTCTCCTTGAGTCTTATTTTCCCAGAAGGATTGCAGCACGGCATCTGGAAAAGCGTGGATGGTGGTTAAATGAAAGATGAGGTATCAGCTCAAGCACTCTGCACTCCGTCTTTCTCCTTTGCTTAACTTGCCGTCTCACTTTCAAAATAATCTATTACACCCATACGCAATAGGTGTGTGTGAATGCCAGGGACAAAATTTTACCCCTCTATCCTTCCAGAGGTGTATCATTGGCACCTTTAATGGCATGTTTCGCATGCCAGCCATGGCAGCTGCCTCTCTGCAAGATGCCTGGCACCCTGGATTTTTGGTCCAGCGAGTTTGGCACAAGTGCTAACTTAATGGTGCCGAAATTAGCTGTAAGGAGGCCGCCAAAGCAAAGGGGAACGAAATGTGGAAAGACAGCACAGGCATGCAAGAGCGTTAGCGCTCCCCCTCCTGTCCCCTCTTCTCATCACCTATTTGGCTTGAGAAGCGCTTCCTTTTTTCATGTTTGTTTTCTATTCATCCTGGCCTTTCCCCCTCCCTTCTCTTTTCATTCCAAGTGGTTTATGTCTCGCCATCAAAATATGGAAGTGGGTAAAAGGTGCCGCTCTGCATTGCATACCACAGCTAATTGGGTGGCGAGAAATGTGGGGATTGAAATGGAGGGCAGGAGATGTGTGAGCGTGTGTGTGTCAGTGATGCAGGGGGGTTAGTGGTGAGAGTTGGATGAAAGGCTGCAGACAGTACAAGCATCATGACTGTGCAAGGATAGCTTTGTGACAGCCTGGCATGTTCCTAATTGCTTCAGCCTGGTGTGTGTGAGTGTGTGCGTGCGTGTGTGTGTGTGTGTTTGTTTTCATATGCATGCAAAAGACTCAAGCAGCCCACCTGCCTTTTGTTACGCCATCTGAGTGGTGGCTGAGCTGACCTCTTGACTCCTCTGCACAGTCGTGAGGAGAGGCACAGGGGGAAAGAGGTCTTGGGAAACAATGTCTGCTGTAGTCTGTAACCCGGAGGAATCCCACTCTGGATCTCTCTCTATCACTCTGAAGCCCATTGCTCTACTCAATCCACAAATGCCATATCTTATCCTAGAGTTCTATTGTTTTCATTTGAAATGGATCCTTTCTGCACCACACAGCTCTGAAATGCAAATGGGAGTTAGGGGGAAGTGATGAGCATTTAATCATGCAAATTAGTATGTAAATGACACCTTTTCAGTGAAAACTCAATGAAATCTCGGGGCTATTTACCTGAGTCATGCCAATGAGCATCTCTTATTTCTAATTCCCATGCATGTCTCTCCTCTGTTTTATTTCCTCATCTCTACAGGTCACTTCATGTGGGAGAACAAGAGGAACCGCTGAACAACCTAAAGCCTGAACCGCAGAGGTGAAAAGTGGACCATTCCTCCATAGCAACAAAATGACTGTCTCTCCCACAACACATTTTTCAACACCATGGCATCCAGATTTGGATCGAGCGTCTATCATCTTTTCCACAGCCGAGTCACCACTGGGGGGAAATTCCAAAGACGCGGTACACTCGAAGGCCAACTCTAAAGCTGTGATTCCTGGAGGCGCTAGTCAAACACCCCTGGTGGAGGGGGAAAGGAATGCTCTCTAGCTGCCAAGGAGTGTGTGTTTTAGCCTGACCCTCCACCGAGCCAAGCCCTTGTTTCAAACACAAAAGACGCCTATGAGGGAGGCGCACCTGCTGGTAACACATACACACACACAGGGCTAAAAAATCTCAAGGTTTATTATTGAATGGAAACAGGGTACCGCAAGGACTGTTCAACAGATGAGGTCGGTTCATAGTCCGCTGTCTGCAATTGATTAGCCGCTCCGCTTAATTCCAAGGATACAGTTTTTTTACGCTCCTTACAGGAGTCAATGGAACTCTGCATAGATCCTTAAAAAGCAGGAATCCCAAGGACTCCGTTTAATACAGTTTCTTCTGGGGTTCATCTGGAACATAGAGAAGTGAAGAATCAGTAAAGTAAACATTTAAATATTTCATCCTATCCTAGTCCCTGTCAGTTTTGAACTGTGAGGAAAAGGACTGACATGGACCCTCTGAGCCACGTAGACCTGTACTTTCCAACAGTAAATAAAGTTGCTTACAAGATTGATTATTCTGCAGACAGCCTGGATCAAGTGAGCCTATATTTGCTTTAATCCTATTAAAGAGCGGCCCGTAGAAGCGATGGACGTGCTGGGCTTTAATGGTAGCGGTTATGACGCCTACCCAACAGGTTTCCCATTGAACGGCACCGCCGACTACGAGGACTATGAGCCAGAGCCCGATGCCAGCAAGATTATCATCCCGTCCATCTATGCGCTGGTGTGTTGCGTGGGTGTGACAGGCAACGCCATGGTCATCTACGTCATCCTCAAGTACGCCAAGATGAAAACAGCCACCAACATCTACATCCTGAACCTGGCCATCGCCGATGAGCTGTTCATGCTCAGCGTGCCGTTCCTGGCCACATCAGCGGCCGTGCACCACTGGCCCTTTGGTTCGCTCATGTGCCGCCTAGTGCTGAGCGTGGACGGCATCAACATGTTCACCAGCATCTTCTGCCTGACTGTCCTGAGTGTGGACCGCTACATTGCCGTGGTGCACCCCATCAAGGCGGCGCGATATCGCCGGCCCACCGTGGCCAAGGTGGTCAACGTGTGCGTGTGGGGGCTCTCACTGCTCGTCATTATGCCCATCATCGTGTTCGCCGACACCGTCCCTGCGGCCGACGGCGGCGTGGATTGCAACTTCCTGTGGCCCGAAGCCTCGTGGTCAGAGGTGTTTGTGGTGTACACCTTCCTGCTGGGATTCCTGCTGCCTGTGGCCGCCATCTGCCTGTGCTACTGCCTGATCGTGGTGCGCATGCGCGCCGTGGGCCTCAAGGCTGGCTGGCTGCAGCGTCGGCGCTCGGAGAAGAAGATCACACGCATGGTGCTTCTGGTGGTGGCCGTCTTCGTCATCTGCTGGATGCCCTTTTACATTGTGCAGCTGGTCAGCGTCTTCCGCCGGCCGCCCGACCCCATGATCACGCAGCTCTTTGTGATTCTCAGCTACGCCAACAGCGGCGCCAACCCCATCCTCTACGGCTTCGTCTCAGACAACTTCCGCCGCTCCTTCCAGCGCATTGTCTGCTTCCGCTGGCTAGAGACTGGACTGGATGCTGAACAGGTGGATTACTGCGCCGTGGCCCTCAAGCGTCAGGCCACCCTGGGGCCCCAGGACTTCCCCAAGGAGTGCATGGCCTCAGACATGGTATTCCGTAATGGGACCTGTACCTCACGGACGACCACGCTATGACTGGATCAACAACAACCCCCCCAATATTCCCTGACAAGGGCATTAGGACAGTGAATAAATACAGTGAACCCTTCTTCATGAACTAAGTCATGTTAAAATATTGAATGATGACACCTGGAGAGGATTTCCTCTCAAAGGATCAAATTGGATAACTGACAAGCAGAATGAAAAATTGCACTGTGAATTTAATTGTAATGACAGGATGTTACGCCCAGAAGACAAGCAGTGGTTGATTTAAAAGAAAGCTAGAAATAAAGTCACTTCTGGGATGCAAAAGTATGACAAGGAAACAAGTTCATCAGTCATTAATGTTGATTAAAATGGCAGAGGTAATTACCTACTTCCTATTTTGAACATTGTCTTTGGATCACCATATAAGAGGTTCCAACTGAGTGGGAAATGTGGGATTATGAGAATCCCACAGTGATATGAGCAGAAGGGCGTAGCTATGTTATAAAACCGGCCAACTAATCCCTACAAAGGCTATGTTTCACGTTTCCTCTCTTTACAGCCACCTTGGGAATTGTCTGAGATTTTGACTGCAGAAAAAAAAAGAAGCCGGAATGATCCTGTCTGGAAAAGTATAAGTGAAAGCATTTAAGGATGTAGCAGCAGACAGGGATGAGGGGTGATAAAAAGCACAAAGCAGAGAGACTGAGTGTCTGTTAGAGCTCTAGACCTCATCAGCATAGTTCAGACCGTATGTGTGTGATACTCACAGAGGTGGTCAAGCAGTGGATCCACTGGCTTTGACACGGCCCAGTCATGCAGCTTTTCTGATGGGTTTGTCGTCTTTGTTGTATTAGTATTTTATGTGTCAGTTTGATTTTGGTTTTAGACTCATGAACCAACTGTGCAGTGTATTGTGTTTTGGCCTGAAATCTGTTTTGTTTCATGGTGTTTGTAGTACCATACGTTTGTTCTCTCTTCTATGAATCTGTTTTGTTTTCATGCTCAAGTTTAACCAAAATTGCATTGGACTACTGCTTGTGCTTGCGCAATCCCTCACTCCGGACCTCACTCTCTGATTGTCTGCCAAAGGAGTGTGTGTTCACAGATACAAGCGCTTATTCACCACGTAGGCCATCTTGCTTTTGGTTGCTTTTGAGATTACGCCTTACTGAAGACCTTAAAAATACTTTCTTGTGCTAAATATAAAGAGAAATTGGATGTTTTCTGGTGTTGATGTAAACCAAATTGCAATGTGAAAACTGCTTATAGTGTATTGTGTGTCAGTGTGTGTGTGTGTGTGCGTATTTGCTTTTAAGTCATACTTTGTGCTAACCAACTCATGATTAAACAATTTCAGCAAATTTGGAAATATTCACACATTTTCACGTCATTTTCCTTGTCTCATGGTAGAATTTCATTGACATGTATTACTAGTATTCAACATATTCTCTAAGCTATAGGTGTTTCTTAAAATGATGGATGCAGAAGCAGCAAATTCATGCATTTGTTCATTATATTTGAACACATTAATAGATCCTAAGGAAGGAAATAAGTCCTTTCGTTACTTAGGATTTACATGAACTTAACCTGACCTCCTGGACTGTTTTTTGTGTAATGCAACTATGGAAAAGTCAATTGGATCAGTGACTAATAGACTTGGAAACGGCAACTGGCAAATGGCAATCATTGATGTGCAAAAATCAATCTGCCATGCTGCCTCATCCACCTGGTTGTGTATTCTAGGAATGTCTCTGAGGTCAAGGTCAGGGTAACTGGAGTGAACATTCAATTTTCTGGCTCTGTAGTATTGCATTATCAAGTAAGGAGTGCAGCTAGCATAACATTGACCTCACCTTGAGGTGGGTGCCTCAAGTAGAACATTCTATTAGCACTTCCCAGACGTCTCTCTGCAGCATAGCTTGCTCTTGAGTCAAATCTGCCACCCACCAAAGGAAATTCTCTCAAAACATGTGTGACTGCCACCCTACATGATAAATGCAACATGACAAAAACTCTTCCCCTTTAAGTGGAACGTGCCCAGCGACTGGCGTGGAATTTCATCTTCATTGACACACTTTATTCTCTCAGTCATTCTTAAGCACGTGTCATAGTCCACTACGTACGCATAAGAAATCCCTCTCCTTTTCCAATTTGGAGCAGAGCTGCATTCCATTGACAGTCAAGAGCTATCAGACACTATATGACACTGACTTCAGACAGGAAGTCAGAAAGGCCAAAAAACACCGGTGGGATAAAAGATTCCACCATACCTCAACTGTGTGTGTTACCACCGCTCCATCTCAGTCTCTGTCTCGCTCAAGGGATGACATCAGCGTGTCTAATCTCATTGCGCTGTGACTGAACACTCCAGTCACTTTGCCACCCTGGCCAGCTGTTTCCATTTAGTGTCATGATTAGCTTAGCCTGCTGATTGAATGAAACCATCTTTATTTGGATACACTTGGGTGAAGAGAAGAGATGCACAGCGAGACTCTAAGTGGTAGGTGGGTGATTTGATATAGCTGGGCGCTAATATCAGCCTTTATGAAAAATAAATCTTTAGTATATTTATGGCTGGGCACTAATATAAGCCTTTATGAAAAAATTTATCTTTAGTATATTTATCTTGCTTTGCATTAAAGCTTTCATCTGCAGCTTTTGGAGGTGACTGCTAGCACTTTGAGTTTTATAGAGTCCTGCCATATGTTTGACAGGATGTGATAAATTCAGCAGAACAACTCCACACTCAGGCTACAAATTGCTCCTCTTGGTGTAATCAGGTACATGTGTCAAGCACTCAAATAAAACTGGTCTGCATGAGCAAGCCAGGAGACATGAGGGGATGCAGCCATGCATGAGAAAAGTGGATTTGTTTCCATGATGGGGGGGAAAACACCAAACATTTCCCACAGTCAGTCAGTTTTTTGTTTTGGCTGCCATATAATAAATAATAAATCAATCAAGTGTTGCTCTCCTATGCACAGGATTAGCACACACTGCATACAGTCATCCGTCTTCATTTGGACGGCAATCACAGAGAGCACAGAGTGAGGACGTGCTGGGAATGGACAAATTCCATTCTCATTATGAATCATGTGTTACATACACACTCATGTCCTGTTCAGTGCATTCATCCCACAAGCCAAACATTACCAGCACAACAAGCGAGCACAACAGCCATTATTGGAAGGAGTATACAGGACATCACAGATTTCATAGTCTATTTCATAGGACACTCAATACACTCATATTCATTCATAATAATATTACTCTAAACACTGATGCACATATGGATATAAATGGAGTGATCTTATAGTGTATATAAATGAATGGAGTGATCCTATAGTGTATATAAATGAATTTCCAAGATGTCTTTGAATCCAACTGGTATGGGAAAACATTTATATTGAAGTCTTTACTGAAATTGCGACATGAATTGTCTAATTTAATCAATTACACTCTGTTAACACTCTGAAGCAAAACTATGTGCAGATTAAATAACATGCATCCTTTGCAGAAGGCCAAACTGTGACTTATTAGGAATGCAGAATAATTGGCCATTAGAGTCCAGTAAATGATTAATCTCAGAGCAGTAATTAAACCAAGGCACTGATCTTACTGGCTGTTTGATTGGGTGCTGAAAAGTACTTTCACAAGCAATGGCTTAATTTGTCTGCATAAATCAGTTTTTGAGCAGAGCATGTAAATGATGGTCTAGATCAGGAGTATTCAAATATAAGTCTACTGGGTCCGCACACCAAAGTTTCAAGGGTCTGGACAAGCACAAGTCAATTGTTCAAATTACACGAAAAACAGAATTGCATTAAATTTCGTGGTTTTAATCAGTTTTTGCTGAAATGTTTTCAGTTTCAATGGATGTCTAATAGGTGCAGGCCTATGCAAAATCTGACTTGTCTTGCACTTGTACAACTTGAAAAACCACATGCATAGTCTGCCATTGCCATTGACAATATATATCCTAGTCATTGCATAGTCATGCAATTTGTAAATATTGTACAATAGGCCTAATAATTCAGTATGCATTTACATTTACATTTATGCATTTTACATATAGTATGCATAATAGGCCTACTGCAATATTCAGATTACTTTTAATAACTGAAAGTGCATTCCATGTCGTGTCAAAAAATTAATTGGCTTACATTTAACTTTTCAGTGACTGATACACGGAAATGCACGATGTGCAAATAATAGTCTACGTAATATGCAAAGTAGTTCTGCAATTCAGTTTATTTTGAAAAACTGTATTTTAATAAAGAACACTAAAATAAAAATAAGTATTAAAATGCATGCCATATGCATGGTGAAAAAATAGGCCTATATTCAACTGTTAGTTGAACGTCTGACTCAGATGAGCAAACTTTCACTCAGTTCACTCAGCAGTGCCGCTAGAACAGAAAATTATTTTGGCTCCCAAACATTGATTATAATACTAAAATGTTTTTCTAGGGCCCCCTATCAGTGCCAGGCCCTTGGAATCATACTAACTTTTCCCCCTCTGGCGGCGCCCCAGAGTTCACTTTCTCTTCCGCTCTCGTGCACTCATTTTATTGTCTTAAGCTCTCGCGCACTCATATTATTTCATACTTGTTTCACGATGTATGAACTTACTCTTTCCGCACGCTACTGAAACCGATGACTGATTATGCACAACTTAAAAAATGACAATTGAAGACGTTGTTGTACGTTGCTAGGGATAGAATGGAGGACATGGAAATGCAAGCGGCCCTAAGAACAGTGCGCGGTCATTCACGAAAGTAGTTGGAAATCTGTTATTTGAGCCCAGTGAAAATATTACACAGCCTATATGACGGATAATCAGCACGCAGATTATTACAAAGGGTGGGATAATGAAACCTCATCTGGCTCCGTATCCGGACTAGGATCCACATAAATACCCCGGGTCTGGATACAGTTGTCATGTCAAAACGTAACAAGGGACTGATGTTGTGCCAAGCAAAGCACTTAACCCCTGGGTCACTCCTGGTGAAACCACTCCCCATAAATAAATTCTCTGTTATTCCTTTAGGATAAGAGCATCAGCTACATGCCTAAAAAATAATAAAAAAATAGTATGTTCATAGTATTTCACAGTCACAGGCAAAGTTGGAGTGAAACCATGGGGGTTTAGTTGGGTAGTTAAACTCAAATTTTCATTGGCCAGTTTTATGGCAAAAGTATCACTGATAATGTGGTTCTTGTCAGATTTGGAACTGAAGGTGCTAGAGCCCCCAGGGGGCACATTTCAAAATGGTTGCCATGAGATTGTATCCAATATGTTATAGTTACATGAGAATACAAGATGCATACCTCAATTCATTTTTAATCAAAAGAAATCAAGGTTTATCAAGGTTTACAGTACATTTATGAGTTCTGACCTAATAGTTTACAGTCCTCTTCCATTAAGTGCTAAAGCTTTAGTTGTGTTAGTGTTACTCAAACCAAAACAAAACCTTCCTAATATAAAGCTTCTGTCAATCTCTTGGCCTGACACTGTCAGAAACCCTGAATTCCCAAGACCTTGGAAACTGTGATCCCTACCCCAGATGTTCACTGACCTTCAGAACATGTTGGGGCTGAAATTGTAGGCAAGTCTCTGGGGCCTCAGGTCTTTGCTCTGAGTCTTGGACCTTCATATATATAATATAAATAAGTATATTGGAGGTTGGCTGGCCCATGTAAGCTGAGCTTAAGTTGTGACCAATTCATTCATTGTTGAAGTTACAATAATAGGATCTATTATTATCATGAGTTTTCAATATTGGCACGTGCAAGATATTAGTAGTCTACTGGACACTGTAAAAACCAATAATGAGCTCTCTCTCCAGCTGCAACATAGCAGGTACAAAGGATTCATGTGATTTCAACTCTATAGCCTGATGACCAGCCAAAAAATAACTATGCTTGCGAAATGTATTAACGTAACCTGTTTATAACTAATTTGATGGGTACCATCACACTCACAGCGCTATACTTCACACCCATCCGAGTCCTGCACGGTCCAGCCATGCACTCACCCAGACTTGAGCCCACAACTTGTAGCACCAAGCGTGCTAAAATCCAAAGCATCTTCCATGAGTGCACAATTTCAGAAGCAACTTTCTTTTAAAACATTTGTAGTCATCTATCATGACTCTTTATCACAGAGGTTACTGGACAGTAAAGGATATGGTTACCTCAACATATTGTAATTGCCCCTTATTTTCTGACTGGCTGTATTTCTATGCCACTGCAGCACGGGTCACTGCTGACCCGTGCTGACTGCTGACAGCTGAAAGTCTGGACTTGAGGCTTCAGCTAGCTTATTGAGTTAGCAGAGATGTGGGGTGATGGCTGGCCCTCCATATCTCAACCAGCCGCTCCTGATCAGCCCACATTAGCAGAGAGCACACTGTGCAAACACCCCCATTAGGCTTGTCTGCAGAGATTATGCTAATTAGCCTCAGTCATCAGAAACAACACAAAGAAAGAGGGAGAGTTAATTAAGTGCATTAAAGATGTACTGCATTAAATTTAAGGGAGAATCATAAGGGGAAACCTTAATAAATCAATTGAATGAGTTTTGTTTTGGTGGAGCACAAACATTTCAATGGAAATTGTAAACGTCAGACATATGAACCCCACAACCCTCACAGTTGGATGTGTTGGTCAATGTGGATCCAGAGCCTTATATTCACATAAGAACACAAAGTTTGTGGTTGGAATATAGGATGAATAGTATGGAGGAAAAAGAGAAAAAGGGAAAAAACAATAAAAGCTGTAGGAAGGAGGGAAAAATGTAGATATGAATTTCATGGCAGGTTTGTTCAGGTTTAAAATCACTGCAGCTAAAACTATTGATTGACATTTGACTCAATAGCTATTAGGAAAGAAAGATTTCTGAAGCTCATTTCAAGTTCCATGTGGTCCAGCAAAAGAAGCCTAGTCTAGGGACCGTAGATGGGGTCCTATTGACCAAAGTTGTTCTAATTTCTCATTGGACATCCTAACATAGAACATGCAATCTCATTTTTCAGAAAAATATTATTTTTCTGCAACTCTGGCTTCAAACTCAAGTCTATAGCCCCTCAGTTATGCAGCATCCCTACTGATTCTGTTCTGATCTCCTATGTGAACTCACTTTAACATTCTACTTCACCACTATCAAAGCCCACAGACTATTTAGTTAATCACATACAAAGATGCATTCTGCACCCATGCACATACCACTATCTCCTGACATTGCACCCACGTATGTGTGTGTGTGTGTGGGTGTGAGACAGTGATGTGTGTGTGTGTGTGTGTGTGGGCACGCACTTAATGGAGTACTCTGTCATGGCAGATGTAATGTAACTGGAGATATGACTAATACATTAAAATGAAAAAAGCCTGCTAACCTACTTTCATTGCTTTATAATGAGAGAAAACACACACACACTTTTCTCTTTCAAACCATCAGCCATTTACAGTCTTTAAAGCATAATGCAAAATAAGCTGCAAGGGTACAATTCAGTGGACGATACACAATTTTACATTCTGTCAGACTAAAACTCATTTCTGCACCCATTTCCTTGCCCAAAGGGCTGCAAAACCATGAGGCGATTTAATAAAATTTCAACTCAGAAAATGATCGTGCTGAACGATTAAACCTTGTTATAAAAATAGTACTAGATTACATTATTATTAAGTAAATAGAGTAATATTATCAAAGTGGTAACACTTTCTATGAACCCATTATTCATAAAGCATTATAAACACATTCATAAAGGCTTATAATGCATTCATAAAGTCTTATAACTAATGTCATTAGTGTTCATAACTGTTTACACATTCTAATGAATGTACTTGTAAGACATTATAATGCTATTATAAGCCTTTTCAACTGGAGGTGTCACTAAGCATTACAAAAGCCCAGAGAGAGACATCTGTACCTAGACTTGGCCCTCTCTGAGTCAGACAGAAGATTTCCCTCCAACAGTGTCGCTGGATGTCTGGATGTTTGCTGTTGTCAATTTCCGTCTTTTTATCATTTAAATCACAAAGCAGCTCGAGTGGCCACAACAAGATGAGTGTGAATTGTAGCCTTGTGTGCCTGAGTGTAATGTGTCAGACAGTTTGCTTTTTGATGATGTCTGTAATCAAAAGCACTCCATTCATATGTTAAATGATGGAACACTGGGCACTTTTATTCTGTGCTTCGCTCACCTCCTCTCCCCTATTATTTACAGAAGACTAATAATTCATAGCCATTATTTGAGACTCTCCATCACTGTGCTTATACTAACTAAAATAAATTCCTGGAAGCTCAAAGCACCCAGCAAGCAACATGCTGGGAACATGGGGGATCAGACTGCATTCAACTTTAAATGGAGAGAAATGTTTGTTGTGCAGCTCTGACCAAATCTCTTACCTTTAGTCAAGGCCATCATGCAAAATAATGACTACTGCTTTCAAAGTCAAAGCTAAATCAGGTCTCTTGTTGTGCTGAGTAGTTTTCTGGAAAACACCTTTAAACTCGTACCCTTTATAAAAAACACAAATTTTAAAGAAAGCTGAGTTAGTTCAGGCTAATTCCAATCATAGCTCTGTTGTATGAGCTTAGAGAGCTGAGTGCTGTGATAGGAAAGAGAAGGAAAGAATTTGGAACAATATAGACCGAATAGCCAATGCGCAGCTTATGCTATGATTGGAATTACTCCAACCTATCGCTTTAAGCTACCCAGTGCAAAGAGGCCTAGTCAGCAAAAGGATTAAAGCTTTGGGGAAGTCAGAGTGGCTGTCAATGCCATTCCCTTCACAGGTGAGGGCTGCTGGTAGTAGTAGTGCTAGCAGTTTTCTGTCTAATTTTGCATAGCTTTGCTTCATGTTACTCTTTCTTTGGAATTGTACACAATAGTAAACTTTTTTTTAGTTTAAATGTCATTGAGTGCAGTAAATAAACAATGTAAATATATGAACCTTGAGCTGTAAACCATGGAAGACTTATGTCAGGAGACAATTTTTATTAACCCTTGGTTCTGTACACAGTCCCCCACACAGCTGACCAATGACAGCATGATTCTGGACGGAGACCAAATATCATAGCAATGGACCGCAGCCATAAAATGATTATTATTAGCAAACAGGTCAATTAGGAGTTTCACAGGAATTTTCCCACAGCACTGTGAAGGTTGTGCAGGTCACAACACATCATTAACACCCTTTGGCACAGAACCAGAGATAACCAGAGATATCATTTGAGATATGCATGATGTGCCACCCACTTGAGAAGCATTTGCAAGCCTAACAATGCTGACTCTCAGGGGACAATCAGACAGCCTTTCCTCTTGTTGAACTGATGGCAAAAGAAACCACAAATCTAGGCCAAGCCAATCTCTTTCTCTCTATCTCTATCTAAGACCTCCCAAAGTCCCAAAGTCTGGATCCCAGTCCCAGGCAGCTTGGGGTCCACTGTCTGCTTTGCACAGCAATGGCTGTTCATGTCATTGCCCAAGGAGAAAATGGTCAAGACCACTCTTTCTCTCTCTCTCTCTCTATCCCTCCCTCCCTCTCTCTCTCAGCCCACATCTGGTTCCACCTAGGGCTTTAATAATGAACCCTTGTGTTTTGAGCGGGTGTTTTCCAGGGGAGTAATTTAGGGGGAATTAGCAACACAAACGGTGGACCCCTGCCTCTCAGGCTTATGCCAGAGAGCTGCCTGTAGTCAATGTAACTCTAAGGAGGGGGGAGACTGTCCAAGCTCCATAAATGTCTGACCTGACTCAGTGCTTTGTCCTCTCAGATCCAATATTTCAATTCAAGTCAGTATTCCATGGCTTTGTGCAGCAGGAACATGACTTCGGAGACTCAGCGAAATGACGAGAGGATATACTTGCTGTCTTCTTTTGATTATAATCCTTTGAGTTTTATGACTGGAGGAGCACTTGCTTTGCCAAAAGTGCCAAAAAACATTCCACTAACTCAATCCAAATGGCATGGAGACCCCTACCCCTACTCCCATTGTTGTGTATATACTGTAGTGCATTAGTAATAAATCCGTTGATTGCAACGCCAACAAAAAAGAGACCCAAATTGAGTAAAGACTTCTAAGTAACGCTTTGGCTCAAGCAGGACTTGCTCTAGTGCTGTTTGTTTAGTCTAACCTTCTGTGTAGTGCAGAAAAGTGAAAGCTGAAGAGCAGATGGGGGGAAGAAGTCCACCCCTGCAACTCCACTCCGCTGGCCCTCATTTTACACGTTTCAATAAATACATGTCCACTAAAAGGTCACAAGCCAAAGCCACGGGTAGCACACACACCCAGGTGCTCTATTGATTTGGGTCTCGACAAGACAAGTGGCGCAGCGCACAACACAAACAGCAGTAAGCAGGTGGAGAGCATAGACCTCTCCAGGAGTTAGCATGAATAATTCAGCGCAAATGGGTCCTACACATGGATATACAAGGGATTTGATGTGAAGAGCGAGTAATTTATTGACAGAGCTCCATGACATGCCATCAGGCCAATTGTGTGTGTGTGTGTGTGTGTGTGTCAGTCATCAACTCATAAACAACATGGTGTTGTTTCAGGGCATGGAAATTAGAAAGTCAATTCTGGATGTTATTCACACGTTTTACAAAATGTGTCTGCAATATAAATTTAATTGTTTTCCTCTCTGTTGGCAGATATAAGTTGTTTCTATGTTAGATTTCCTACGTGTTGGTTTTGATAGATTGGAATCAGAAGATTGGATGACTTCTTAATCCTCTGACAAATAATTTGAAACCCTTGGAGCGACCCAGCACCAGTCTTATGTAAGTGTCAATTACTGGCCCTTTTTGCATCAGCTACACAATATTTCTAGATCACATTACACCACATTAGGCAAACACACAGCAGCACCAACTTTTTGAGCAAGGCATACTCTTTATTCTGGGGTGCATTTCTCCAAATGTTCAGCTGTTACTAGACGATGGCAGTGCGATGCAACTTCTGCAAACAATGGTCTATTCACTCTAGAAAGTGTGATCGATCAATCGCAAATGGCAGCTCTATCGTTCAAAACACAGCCCCATGTTAATGACATTAAGCACAATATTTTGTTGGAGTATCTTTATGTTGTGTCATTTCTTCATCTTCAGCTTGCACTTACATATTGTGTGGATGTGCGTGCGTCTGAAGTCACAAACCATTGCAGTTGCAGCTGCAGGACTCAGTATGAATGAATGCATGCTCAAAAAGTAATGATGAATATGTGAAATACTTAATTTGAGGGTGTTCTGGTAGACATTTAGAGCATCATTCCAATCACACAAATGCATTTAAAACATTGACAACACCAAATATCTATCCAAACGACTACTCTCAACCAATCATTCCAACCACCAAACTTTCTGGCCATGACTGAGATTGATCGCCGGAACCATTGTTTGTATAAATACCTAATATGCGCACTATGGGTCTGATGACCAAGATTTCAAGCCATGTCAAGATGCCAACGATGGTTTATAGAAATGTACCCCAGAACGGCAGTTGGGCAGCTGTTTTGTTGTCTTGGGTAGTGGATAACTTGTCATTACTGCTAGAAAAAAATAATGACTTTCACCCATGGAAAACGTGGGTTAAAACAAATAACCTTGGTACACGAGACAGCACCTATTGGGATATCTTTGGAGATACAATCATCACTGAAACCTTGAGCACTTCCTCTTTCACACTTGAAGCACAGACGCTGAAGTCGGCAGAGGCAAGACAGGTGGTGTCTCGTGTTCTCCTTAAGAGAACCGAAGTTATCTGCTATAAGCTAACGTTCTCATTCAGTCGTAGCACTTGTATATGCCACCTATTGGGAACACGTATACAACACAGCCTCTGGTCACAGTGCTTATATATCCGAGATGTCCCTGATGACTTAGGAACAGCACTTGTGGCAGCTGACAGGATGGAGCGGCCTACAGGCGTGCTCGTGATGTCCAGGTTATAGAAGCGGGCAAAGGTATTACCACCATCCCAGTTGGTTCACTGACAAACGTCCGGCACAGACACTCCTTTTCAGACGGTCCATGACGCAGAGACGCTTCTTGTAGAGTGGGCCCTCAGCCCTTCAGCACGCTGGCTGCATCGTACACTAAGCCTATCGCCTACGACAATGCCTATTCTCTGGCTTGGGTTCTAAAGCATACAAATAGATGCTCCGACCTCCTGAAAGGGCGGGTGCACTCCGCCTATGTGCAAAATGCCCTGACAGGGCAGATCACTTTCAAACTAATCCAACTGTAGGGTAGGAGAGTCTAAGGTGGGCAGATCGATGACCTTAGGTAAATAGAAGGGAATAGGATCAAGGACGACCCTGGTGTCCTTTGGGAGCAAACTACATGCATGCTGGCTTGACTGAAAGAGCAGCGAGGTCACCTACCTACTAACTGATGTCAGTGCTAACAGCAGTGCGTTCTTAAAAGCAAGCAGTTTCTGGTCGATATCTGAAAGTGGTTTGAATGATGCACCTGACAATGCTTTAAGCGCCAGCGCTAAGTCTCATAATGGGACTGACAAAGACCGGGGGGGATGTAGATGCCTTGCTCCACTAATGAAAGGCTAGCCAGGGGTGTGCGCCCAGGGTGACACTATTCCAAACAATGTAGCACGCCAAGATAGCAGCCAGGTAGACCTTGAGTGTTGAGAAGGCGTGGCCCTGCTCAAACATATGTTGAAGAAATTACAGGATGACCTCAGTGGGGCATGTGAGTGGGTTGTGTCTGTGTTCCACGCACCAGGATGTGAACACATACCATTTCAGCGAGTACTGAGAGGACAAGGCTCTGGCACTGAATCATCCTCACCACTGGGGAGGTTAGACGCCGAGTCAGGAGTCGTTCTCGTTCAGGGGCCAGGCCGTCAAATGCCGTCACAGGGTAGATGACGGGTGCCGTACCATGCCCCTCGCTTGGGACAGCAGGTCTCTGCGAGTGGGCAGTGCCTAGGGCTCTCCTCACACGGGGCTTCTGGCCCCAGGATAGCCCAGTTGTCCAGGTACATCAGGATGCGGAGGCCCCGCCTCCTGAACGGAGATAATCTGTCTCCATGCATTTCATGAAACAGAATGGGAATAGAGCTAGCCCAAACGGTGATACCCGAAACTCATACACCATATTCTCAAAAGGCAAACCTTAAAAACTGACTGTTTGGCTGACACTGGAATGTGAAATAATGTGTCTTTCAAATGTGGTGGTGATCCAGTCATGCAGGAGTACGCTGAAGATCACGTGAGCATCTGAAACGGAATGTGCTTGAGATGGCTGTTCAGGTGTCTCAGGTCTAAGATCAGTCTCATGCCTCATCCCTCTTGGGGATGACAAAGTAGCAGCTGTAGAAGCCCTGTGGCCAATCCTCCAGGAGGACACCTGAAACAGTGTCCTTCACTAGGAGCTGGGAAATCTCCTGACGTAAGATGTCTGCGTGATCCAATGCCAATGAACCTCGTGTGTGTGTGGGGGGGGGGGGGGTGAACTGGAGCACATAGCCCATAGAGATTGTGCACAGAACCCAATGAGTCAGCCCAGGCAGAGGTGGGCGTGACTATTCATACTCGATCGAGGTTGCAGCTTCTGCTGTTGTGGGGATAGACATAAGGGGGATTGGTGCAGTAGCGCGGATCGTAGTGAATGCGCCCCGCTATAGCTGGGAAGAGCATGCATTTGGGAGAACCGTCCCCCGAGCTGATGGCCCAATAGGGTGGCCCGTGCCATGGCCAAGTGGAGGGCCGATTGCCCTTGCTTGTCAGCACTTGGGGCTGACCCACAAAGATGGATCAAGAGGGACGAGTCCAGCCTCTGCCTGCTGGCATGGGTTCCAGTGGGAGAGGCTACTGGGGTGGAGCTGGCTTTGGGACTGAGGACTCTAGAGCAAGCGTGGCGGGCTTGTGTCGAGCGCTTGCCTTCCACTGCAGCTGGGCTGTGCTGGCTGGTAGAGCAACTCCACAGCGGGGAAGGAGAGAGCTCAACACCTTCTTGTCCTTCTGCATCACCTTGAAAATGTTCTCTCCCACCTCTGCACTGAACAACTTGGAAGGGGTGATGGGGGCTTAGAGGAGCGGGACACGCTAGTGGTCAGGCAGGTCAGCTAGAGTGAGCCACAGATAGCACTGCGCTTCCACTATGTAGCCCATCCCTTGAGCCTGGGCTGTGAACTTCGAGAGGCGAAGTGAGAGGTGAGAGGTCAGTGGCTTTCCGGATGTTCATGACGTCCTCATCGGTCACCTCCAGTCATTGTGAAGGAGGTCCGCATAGTAGACTTAGTAAGGACTGCCAGCGAGCTCAGGGTCTTGCACACCAGGACTGCACAGGCATAAGTCTTCTCAAGCAGCCCAGCCATGACGTGACAAGGCCAGGAGGGGAAAGACCATTGCCATGCAGCTGGAGAGGGAAAGAGGTAGGAAGCCACTGTGTCTTCAACAAGGGGGAGTTTCGCTCTCTTCGTTTAGCTCCGTTGTACACTGCACAGAGCCCTGCATGGTTATGCGGTTGGTAAACAGCTGTGTCCAATAGGGGCTCACTTCTTCCATCAGGTCTTGGAAGATGTGGATGGGTGTCGTGTTTGACGAGGGGGGAGCTTTGAAGAACCCACCATCCAGTCTGGAGTGGGCAGCTTGGGGAGCATCTGGTCAGGCGATGTCAAGTGACCTGCGTGCTCAACCACCACGTGGAGCTCACCTGCCAGAGAGGATCTGGGTGCCTTGCATCCACCGGATGGGGGAGAGGGAGAGCGCACATTGTCCTCCTGATGCCTTCTCCATCGGATGTGTCGAGTGAACAGGGCATCTTCGACAGAGCCAAAGAAGAGATCAGGTGGTGGTAACTTAGCGTTAGCACAAAAAGAGACCGGGGGAGGCTAGACGTGTTATGCAGAGTAGCGGCAATGCTAGGTGGGCTAGCTAGCTGGCCTGTAGCATCCGGGCAGGTTGGTAGCTGGCTTCTAGGTAGCTTGTCCACCCTCGCATCAGCTCTCAGCTCAGTGCGGAAGCAGAGGGTGGACGGTCTCAGGACGCAGCATTGAGGGCAGTTGCCAGGCACATCACACATCTGTCATGGGCATCAGTGGGAAGGATTGCCTTGATGCATGGGCAATGCTTAATGACGGTCGCCATCTTGAAAAGTGTAGGTGTATGTGTATGTAGGTCCTCTCAATTTGTCTTCTGAATTTGTTCAGAGTTGTACATCATAGCTAGATGCCTCACTCAGGGGCAAAAGCCTGCTGAATCTCAGAGCACTTCAAAGTCATAGTGGGATAAGTAGTCATAGAGGTATTACGCAAGTAAAGCACTGAAAGGTGAAAAAGGAAGATGGTGTGCTTATCCCTGCATTTAGCTTGAGAGCTGAGATTATGCATGAGTGTGCCTGACTACATCAGACAAAGTGCTAGTAGTTTTAGTGATAATAGTATCTCCAAGGCGATATCCCAATAGGTGACATCAAAGTGCTTCATTAACACCAGACCTCCCAAGTATATAGCTAAAGTATATACCTCCAGAACATTGTGCAGATCTCATTCAGTTAACAAGAGCCTTGGCTTAAGTTTATTCCTCCCAAAGGAAGTTTAACGAGTGATAAATCCTAAATGTTACTTTTGATGTACTTTTGAAGTACTTTTGCTTAGTTTTTCAAACAGCATTTTGGACATTTGTGTCTGTCTGCACTGATGGCAAGTGTCAGTGGTAGTGACAAAGAAATGTAATTATTGCAAAGGGCTCACATAGTTTATAAACACTTAACCTGGTAAGGTTGATATAAAGAGCCCTGATAAATGATCTATTGATATAAAGAGCCCTGATAAATGACACATTCAGATAAATGTCTTGTGACCTATGCTGCAGAGATGATAAAATCAATCATCCCTCATATGCATGCATACAAACACGCGGACATACACATGCATACAATCACATACACACACACACACACACACACACACACACACACACAAACACACACACACACACACCACATCTTTAGACAGCTGTTACTCTCAAAAGAGTACACTTTCACTGTGATGGCTTTGAACCAAAGGAGCATGGCCAGGGTACTATGGAAAAGAAACTGCTAAAGCATGAATTACAGCTCCTCAGTAGTCACTGTAAAATGTATAATCACATATGTCAAGGGCAGCACACACACACTGTTGATTTACCGTTTCACTACTGGTTTCATCTTGGGTAGGGAAAACTCCCTTGTGCTGGCTGTATAATTTTATGTTTGCTTTCTTGTTGTGGGTGGAAATGTTTTCCATGTCAAGTGTCAGGAGATGGAACAGAGAGCACACATGTTTATGTCATTCTCCCAGAAATCAAACCTGCTGGACTTGGATGAGATGCTCCTCTTCAGGACGACACAAAAGCACAACTACAGAATTGAGAACGTCTAGACAGGAAATGGGTGGAATGAGAACGAGATCAAATAAAAAGAACAGAATACGTGTTCTCCTATTCATGTCTTTCTGGTTGGCTACCTCGTTTATCTTTCAGCAAATCGTTAAGGCTCATCAGCAGCTGGTGAACAGGATTGTTTCAAGCCCTATCATCTCAGATGTCCCCTGCCACCCGTGCAGAGAGCCATGTTAAAAGGAGTCCTCCACCATACATACAGACATGATTGGCTCTAGCAGTCCCTAGGGTTCCTCCCATGCACAGAGGCCCCGTAATAGAATTCATGCGCTCTGTTTTGGTGTGTGGCAGAGGGATAAGGCACTGATCTCAGCCTTTTGCTTTTTGGCAAAACAACAACAACAAATGAAAAAACTCCCCATCCTGAGGGAGATAGAACAAATGCAAATGTTAAATATGCATCACAGAACAGTCAGCACTGATATATTGTTGTTGCTGTTCTTTAATGTGCAGAGTGACAGAGTTCTTGGCCAAGGGGAGTGTGTGTCAGTGCAAGATGGTGGCAGGGTGGAGGGGGAAGAGAAAAAATAAGAAAGCAAAGAAAGAAAAATAGCCCGGCTGGCTCCTGTGGTCTGTGCTCTGGCTGTGAGAGGGGTTAATGTGCCTGGGACTCTGCCCTACCCAGGGAGCACTGAAAGGCCATGGATGGATGGAGGAGCAGGAGCCTCCTGGCCAGAGCTGCTCCGTTCTGCAAACATCTGGATCTAATATGTCCAACCTCATTCTCTGCCCACACCACCCACCCATCCCCACCCACCACCACCACCCACTAACCTCTGCCTCCCTCTCTCTCTCACCGTGTTCTTCACTGACTGCTCTCTGCCTTATCCTATTCCAGTGCTGTTGCCCCAAGACTGGCTGGGGGACCTTAGACAAGAGGAACTGGAGACGTGCTCTCTCTCTTTCTTTCTCTCTCTCTCTCTGACTGCCAGAGAGGGGCTCGGCCGTGCCACCCTGTGTTTACTAATATTTGAGCCAGGGGTAAACGTGTGCTGAATGTCAACCTCTTATGTACAAGGCAGGGAGATAGAAGAAGTAGAACAGTTTGTTCCACCGAAAGTTGTGATCCATAAATCCATAAGTACTGCTTTTTAAGAATTGAGAAGTTCCTCCGGGCAACTTTAAGGCGCATTTACAGTCATTCTACATGCCCAGGTCTGGGAAGTTTTCCTTTTCCAAGTTCAATTTCATTTCATTCAGTGTGCAGATGGTGCAGCCCAAGTTGAACAATATTCAATGCACGTGGCATTCAAAGGAATTAAGATTTCATTACTATATGAAATGCCACAAAGCTATTACAAAGGTGCCATCACAGGATATGTGTTTAAGTAGACTGGGTTTCTCATTACTGGCCTCCTACATAGAGACACATTTCTTGAATTATTGATGTGGCATCTGGTCTATGTCTAATTCAGCAGTGTTATTTCTAAATGGGATATGAAGACAGGGCACTTGCATGGAGATGGATGAGTCATGAAGGACAGAGTCCAGAAAAACAACTGCATTATTTCCAACCAGGGCAAACTCCCTCCATTTACTTTTCTCTGAGTGATTCACTTCAGAAAAAAAGGGCAGAATGAAATATCACCGGATAAAAATCTCCTGTAGACATGCCCAAACACATGTTCACAAACACATACAGTACATGTGCACACATGCATGCAGACACACATACGCATACATACAAAAAATATCTATAGGAACAGGCAGAGACCTCGTATTGACCTCAGGAGGTGTTCTGCCCAAACTGGCCTTCCAGTTTCAGAGAGAGGCCTGCCGATGTTCCCAGTCATGCACTGAACCAGCTCAGTTCCTCTGTTATTCTCAACTCCAGACG
>JAIFZK010000136.1:1335000-1387500 GCA_027481765.1 Tenualosa thibaudeaui | reverse complement strand
GCTCCGATGTTCCAATGGTCCGCTGTTCACAGGCAAGATGATAATGGCGTGGGGCGCCAAGCCCTTCTTCATCCTCTCTTCATCCTCATCCTCTCATCAACTCGGCCTTTGGTTCTGATGCAGGATCCCAGGTGTGATGAAAAGGCACTAGATTGATATACACACACACACATACAACTGACTGACAGGCTAATTTGTGAAGGTCCTCCTAAACATAACACTCTGGCAATTGCAAGGCTAGATGTCATTCAGTGCAATTTCTTTTAGATAACACATATTACACATAGCACAGGAGGAGGTGTTTGTGTATATCTGTATCTTTGTGTGTGTGTCGAAAAAGGCTAACATGTACAGTATCTCACAAAAATAAGTACAACACTATAGAAATGAAGTGTAAAGTAGTCAGTGTACAGCTTGTATACCAGTATAGATTTATTGTCCTCTGAAAATAACTCAACATACAGCTATTAAGCCTGTGAGGGGTAATCACTTTTATTGCCAGCTGTTTAGAAGTCGATAGCTGTATGTTGAGTTATTTTCAAAGGACAATAAATCTATACTGCTATCTACACTAACTACTTTAAGTTGTATCAAAGTTGTGGTAACACTTTATTTGAAGGTGTCTACATAAGAGTGATATGAGCCTGTGAGTAGCATGACATGACACATATCAACACTTTTGTTTATGACTGTTGTCATTAAGTGTTATTCGTAGTAATGTAAGGTTGACACTGTTTGGGATGCAGACCTTACAAAAACCGAATGACCCTTAATGACAGCCGCCATGAACATCAGTGAAGTGTCATTAATGTTCATGATACGTGTCATGTCATGTTTATAACAGGCTGATGTCAGGCTTATGTAGATACCTTCAAAAAAAGTCTTACCAAAGTTTCAGTTCTATAGTCTAGTCCCATGCAAAGACAGAACGTAATATTTGCAAAAATGTGAAGGGTGTACTCACTTTTGTGAGATACTGTTACTGATATGACACGTGTGCTAGATATCAGAATAAAGGCTCATTTGGCTTGCCATACTGTATGTGTGTATGTGTTTGGGATGACTAGAAAATGCATGTGTGAATTTTGCGGACGTTTTGTGAGAAATCCACTTTATTATAAACGGTTTGGAAACTAGTTTGTATTTGATGTAACATGAGGTTTTATTGCAGAGAGCAAACAGAAGGTAGGAGAGATAGTATTAGAGATGAAGAGAACATCAAGAGGGAGTCAGGAGGGAGGGAGGAGACAAACAGAAAGAAGGGTTGAGGTGTTTTTTCTTTGCTTTTTTTTTTTTTTTTTTTCTCTCCCTGGTCACGTCGGCGCCTGGTCACGTCTGACGAAGGCCCACTTCAGCACGCAGATGGCTCATCCTGGCCTTAGCCCCCACCTTTTGGAACAGGAAATGGAGATGCAAGCTGAAGTCAAGCACCCTCCACCACCCCAAGTCTCTGCTTTTTAATGAGCCCCTATCAGTTGTCTATGAGTGTGTGTGGGTGTGTGCGTGCTCCTCACAAAGTTCTGTCCAACACAGGCACATACTACACAGAAATGCATATGCATACAACCTCACTTTGATTCATATACAATTACACGTGCATACACACACACGCACACACACACATGCCTACATGATCACACTCACAAAAACACACGCATTGACGCACACACACACACACACACTTCAGATCACATTTGTGACAAACTGCACTCATTAGGTTCTGCTCAATACATACAGGTCCTGATCTTAAATATGAAATGGTGGAATTTCTAATGAGAAAAACTTCTGCAATCCTTCAAACCCCCCCCCCCCCCCCCCCCCCGGTCCCTGGTCCCTCTCTCCTGCTCTCCTTCGTTCTTTCTCTTTCTCTCCAGAGCTGTGGCCTATTAATCAAAGGAGAGAATCACTCTGACAGACAGACCATGTGTCTGCCGAAAAAAGGCAGTAAATAAAACCAAACTATCCAAAAAGCAGAACACTCCACCCAAAAGGTAGACAAAGGACAGTGGATATTCTTCTGTAATAAAACAAATCTCAAAAGCTGGACAGACTTACTAGTACACAGGAAATCGATTATAAACCAACACACCTCAAATAAATGTAGCAAATTCAAAGAAATGAACCACATTCATTTCTTTTTGGCATGCAGTGTAGGCTGACTATCAACTTATTTTTAAAGGTTCAGCTCAGTGCAGTTCATAGTATCTATCATCTATAATTCCTCTTATTTCTTTTTAGACAAAGCTTAATAAAAATGGCACTTCACCCTCTTGCCGGTGTCAGCCTTCAAATTTGACGTGTTTTTCGGCTGTCTTCAAATGCAGTGCAAGATAAAAAGTCAATACATGTCAGCTTAACACAGAGAGAAAAAGAATGGCATAAAACTAAGTAAAATAAAGAACTCTAGCAGTGGAATAAAATCTCTCTTGTTGCTCTAAGTCTTGAAAAGCTATTTAATCTGATGTGGTATGTCCAATATGCTGTTATCTGAGCAGTGAGCTTAGTGCTATTAAGAATAGCTTTCTTATTAAGTATTTGATTATGACAGGAGCCACTCTGATAAATGACCACACTCTGAAACTTTTGCATGATTTTATCCATTTGATTAGATTCACTACATTTGCCTAAGTTTTAACTTTTTTAAATTATGTGATGTCCACAAACAATGTACCAAAAACTCTTCTTTGCATTCTGAAGCACGTAGTTTGATGAGACAGAAAACATTCTCATTGTCAATGAGAACTTCAATCATAAATACCTTGCTAACTGGCAAACCTCACAGCCAAACTACCATCCCACAAACTGCTGACCTCCTGCTAATATTTCAGATGGCTGAGATATGTCATCAGAATCTTAGCACAAATCTAACATAGACATGACATTGTTACCACATGAATCCTATAGGAGAATAATATCTTTGGCCTCCTCATACATTTCATGAATGGGTTACTGATAGCACAAGACAGAAGGACAAAAAGAGAATTTCTGGCAAGGCAGGATGATGAAATGCTATTAGAAGCCACACACTCCTCCTCATGTTTTCTGTAAGGATGGAACAGTTTGTTCAGTCAGCCAGATTGGAGTTCTGTTCATCCAAGAGTAGTTTCAAGACACTCAGATACATTCAGAACACTCCCATAGTACACAGTCTCAGATCTGGAGGAGCCACAGTAACTACTGATGGCTCAGCTGCTGCTCGCAATTTGTAGAGTTGTTTGTGTGTTGTTTTTTTTATCTCACATCTTTTCTTAGACATGACTGACCCTTCAGAGAGTTGTAATTTTGAAAATACAAACAAAATGGCAGTTCCACTCTAAATTACATACTCTATTTTCTCCTACCGAATTAAATATAAAACAACAGTGTCAGAGAGAGAGAGGCTGAGCCAGTATGAGAGAATGAGGCATCAGTGAGAATGTTGGCATCAGTGACATTGCACACCTTGCCTGAAATCTCCCAAAATCTCCCATCAAATCTCCAATCATCCCATCAACATTCTCCCCCTACACTGTCTATGCAGCCTTTCCATGAGACTCCCATTACCTGTTTAACCATCACCTGTCACTGTCAAGCTGTGTGTGTGTGTGTGTGTGTGTGTGTGTGTCTGCACGATCTGAGAGAGGGTTCACATGTCATTTGTATCTTATTATCTGATAGCAATTTTCAAGGGAGTCGGTGATCTTAAGAGACATTTGCATACTAATGAGTGGATGGATATCAACACATTCACATTCAGCACTTGCAGTCAGGTGTCTTTTTTTAGCCTCAAGAAGCATGTTGCTAAAATAACTCTGCCAAATCCAAATGACGGCAATCTAGAACTCCAATCAATAGAAATCTTAATCCTTCCAACACCTTAATGAACTTTAACAGGAGGTCATGTTCAAATAATCTATCTCTAAAATGATCCTGTTGATCTGCTGGAGCCAGTAATTTAGGAAACCTCTTTTGGTATTGGCCTTCACAACCTAAAGCATTTAGAAATGTGTTTGTTGCAGCTCTGCATGTTAGCATTTAAAGCCACACAGCTAAATTTATCATGGCTGTGTCTATTTTGGGGGCGGGGACTACTGACCCCTAAGAGCCTGGCATGTCTGAGCTCATTCAGAAGAAGCAGAGGTCTTGGGATCCCACGGCAAATAGAGGAGGAGGAGAAGAGGAAGAATGTGACCTAAGTGTTTATTGTTCAAGTCATGACCACAGTAATATGGCTGGCCCACTGCCTCTTGTCCCATTGTTTATTGGCCCTTGCTGAGAACTACAGGAGCACACCCAACATTACTGTCAGCTGGGTTACATACCAGACCAGGGCAGAAACAAAACATGGTGAAAATGCCACTGTCAAGCATCAGTAAGTCCTAAGAGAGCATTGACAAAATATAAAACATTTAATGAGAAAGTTGAAAAGTTGAGAAATATTGCTTTTTTTGGTTTGGTTGTTTTGGTTTGTTTTTTGTTTCAAAAGTAAAAGAAGTTACTGTAAGCACACAAAAAGCTCTTGAGCAATGCAAAAGACAATGGCTGAGTGTCTGTCTGTCCAGAGGTCACTCGACCGGCTCAGCTGTCAGCACCGGCTGATTGACTGGTCAAACTGATTGGCCGGTTTTGACACTTCGTATTCACTGTTTGTCATACCAGGACCACTTGCCAAGATGCCTGTCCTTAGAAAGTTCAGTCACAAGCAAGATACTATTTATGCACTTTAACAGCAATTAAGGGAAAAGGGAGTTTGGTTGGTTCATTCTCCACAAGAAGATAAGCACTTAGAAAAAAGAAAAAAAACCTTTCAACTCACAAGAATTGCTTTGGTCTTGGCTGTGAAGAAAGTTAGGTTTTGCATTCACATTTCCCTTGATATTCTGTCAAAAGACCATTTAATGTTACTTGCATTAAAACATCCCCTACAACAACAATAAATATGGCCTTGTGGTTGGGTAATTGGTTCCATTTTGTCAAGCACACAAAGGTTTGACTCATTGTGCAATCTTGCAGCAATCCCTCTCTTTCTCTCTCTCTCTCTCTTTCTTTCATTCTCATTTGCATTCTGTCTTTCTCTGACTGTGTGAGGTCAGTATGTATTGGAAGAACAGTGTCTATCATTTTTCACAGCACCCTTGACAAGAGCCACGGTAGTTCCCTTCAGTTTCTCCCCCTGGGCATCTCCTTTCAATAGATATTCCTAATAAATATCCTCATACAAGAAAAGAAAAAGAAAATATTGCCTCGTAAAGCAGAAGAAGAATAGACATCACGTTCAAAGTTCAGTCTCTCTCTGCTTTGACTGTGCCCTTTCCCCCTGTCCTCCTCATTTGACATGTTATATACATCAGTATTTCTGAATGTTTTTTGTCTCCTTCCTCCACAACTTGTTTTTTACACCTGGGACTTGGTGGCGGGTCCGGAATGCTCTGCTCCGGCCTTGTCGGCAGCGCCTGAGATCCAGTGATAGCAGTCCGATGAGTTCTTGTTCTGCTGCTTGGTGGAGGCACTGCTGCGGGTGCAGTAGATGGCAGCCAGAACCGCCATGACCAACAGGAGGAGGCAGAAGGAGACTAGGAGCCCCACTAGGAGCCAGTTGTTACCTCCCTCCACCTCCACCTCCTCCTCCACCTCCTCCTCCACCTCCCCCTTCTCCTGCGTCCCCACTGCTGGGCTCTCCTCCCCAGGCTGCACTTTAGATGGCGACTCCTGGGCGTCCCCTACTAAAGAGGGCGAGGCAGTCAAGGAGGACTCAGCGGAAACATCCTCTGGGATGTCCTCTTCGGCTGGTAAGGGTTCCTCGGTCATGAAGTGCCACAGCCTGTTCCGTGCACCCTCAATAATGGTGGTCATCAGAATGGTGGTGGTGGCGGCTGTGGTTTCATCGTCCTTGTAGTCATACCAGTCTGGTGAGGTGTTGTCTTGAGTAGGGAGAGAGGAGGGGGTTAGAGGCTCCAGATCTGGGACTGGGGTGGAGTCCACCTCCACCACCATTGGAAACTCAGGATGTGGCTTCATGTTCTCAAAGGAGTCATCCTGGCTGAGGCTGTCTGTAACCGGTTCGGGACTGTGGTCAAACTCTTCTGGCAGTGGCGAGGGCACCAGTGGCCTAAATGCAGGCCACTCCATTTGGCCTTGTCCTCCGGTGCCTGGATGCTCAGTCGTCCAGTCGGTATTGTCCTCATAGTCCGTTGGGTAAGCCTGGTCTGGATGAGGGCCCCAGGGAAAGCTCCATGAATCATTCAGGATGGGCCCCCAGGGGTACTGAGCAGCGGGAGTGGTGGCGGTGGGGTCCCGGTGCCTGTCAGTGATCGGCTCACACGAGAAGTGGTCGGCCTGCAGCTCATAGCCCTCGTGGCAGTAGCACTCAAAGCCACCCTCATAGTTAATACACATTTGGTGGCACGTGTCCTCAATCTGGCATTCGTCAATGTCCCGGCAGCGGCTGGGGTCCTCGTGCGTGGGCGCGAAGCCCAGGTGGCAGTGGCACACGTGCGACCCTAACGTGTTCTCGCAGGCATGCTCGCATGGCCCTTCTCCGTCAACGGCGTCACACTCGTCCACGTCCTCGCATTCCCCGGCCTCGTCGGGTCGGTAGCCATCCAGGCAGCGGCACTCGTAGGAGCCGGGTGTGTTGATGCACTCATTGGCGCATGGCATCTGCAGGCACTCATCCAGGTCGCGGCAACTGCGCTCATCCTGCTCCAGCACGTAACCATTGGGGCAGTCACAGCGGTAGCCGCCATCAGGCATCGGCACACACTCAGACTCGCACAGCGAGTCCTGGCACGGGTCGTCCGGCAGGCAGCTCATTCCGTCATCGGCCAGAGCATAGCCTTCGATGCACATGCACACATGCATGTCCTCCTTATCGATGCATAACTGGTGGCAGCCGCCGTTATCCTGGTCGCACCAGCTCTGCTTGGACGAGCAGTAGGGAGACTCCCTCGACCAGTTCACCGTCCCATCGCTCATGTCTGTGCACAGGACTGTCTGATCCCCGACCGTACCATCGGGACAAGGCACGGTGGCCACGGATCCAAATGGCAGGTAGGTCAAGTCTGTGGTCAGCAGATCAAAAGGTGTGCTATAAAAAGTATTTCCCCCACCTTCTCCAGATATGCTTGGGCACATCCCCTTGTAGTTGTACTTGCACAAATATGCATCCACAGCGATTGAGCAAGGGCCATCTGTCCACTTGAGGTTGTCGGCGTAGCCTGGGTTGGGGGGCTCCACATATCCAACAACAACGCAGCGGGGTGCGGTGCAGGCGTTTGGCGTGTCCTCGCCCAGCCAATTGGTGAAATGTGTCTCCTGGTCGCCGGTCACCCAGCTGTAGCCGCGGAGCGGCCGACTTGCCGAGCACTGGCGGGGCTGCCTCTGGAGCCCGATCCACGCCCGCACCAGCTTGCCCGGCGGCTGCTGCCTGGTGTCGCGCCGTAGATCGGCCCCGACGAAAAGCCGTTCGACAGCTGCAGCATCGGTGGGGTCCTTGAGCGTGGCCAGATCACCTCCTCGCTCCTTGCAGCTGCGCCAGGCATACAGGAAGGTCTTACGCTGGAAGTAGAGTACGAAGCAGCTGCCGCCCTCTGTGCACACAGCGTCGCCCTCCCGCAGCTCCTGGCTCCGCACGGCCCCCAGCGGCAACAGCAGCAGCCCCAGGAGGCAGAGCAGAGCCGGTCCGCAGCAGCCACCTCTCCGCCGACGCTGCCATACAGCACTCCAGCCCATCCTGTCTTCCCTCTCTCTCTCACTCTCACACACTCTTTCTTCACTCTCTGCTTACTTTTGTTCTTTCTTTTCTTTTGCTCTCTCCTTGTCCTTCTATTTTTCAAGAAGGAAAAAAAGGAAGATTTTTTTGTTTCTGCTTGTCCTACTTACTTCTGCGTCTAATTCTGTGTAGCTGAGATTCTGTGCTGCAGAGTGAAGCTTTAGTGAAGTTTTAATTCTTCTCCATTAACTTTTCTTCATCGGAACAAGTTTCTTTTTCCAAAACTTTGCCTGAAACTTTGTCTACATCTCTTATTTCTCTTCATCTATCTATTCTTTCTTTCTTCCTTTCTTTAACCCTCTATGAGAGTCCTCCTCTCTCTGTCCCGACTAACGGAGGTCTGGTCCAGCTCCCAGTGCCTGCAGCTTGTCCCCTGCTTGGGAGAGAAAGAATGGGAGTGTAAGGGTGAGAGAGTAGGAGGGAGAGAGAGCAAGAGATAGAGAGAGAGAGGGACGAAAGAGGGTGGGAGGGCAAGAGGAGGGAACAAGAGGGAAGAAAGTGTATGCTTTTGGAAGGGTGTGTGTGTGTGTGTGTGTGTGAATGCATATGTACATATGGTAGAGGGGAAAAAAAGGAAACAGAGAGAAAAGGGGGTTAGAGAGAGAGAGGGAGAGTCTTGGGGGTTGGGAGAGGTTGCTTTCTCAGGAGTTTGCCGTATGGTTTTCATAAGAGCCCGTTTATGGGAAACTTTTGGGAACTTGCCACCCCCCCCCCCCCCCCTTCCCAAACCAACATCCCCTCCCCCCCATGCTCTGCAAGCAAATCCACTTATGACACTTTAGAAATTGTTTTGTTTTCCCCATGTTATTCATGCACGCGGGGAGTGACTGGCTTCAGACAAAGACTGGAACACGGTCCAAGAACCCATCACTCCTTTTTCAAAGCCTTCAAGTTCTCTGGTGATTTCTTTTTCTTTCCTCTTTCATTTGCCTTTCATACCCCCCTCCTTCTTTCCCTATCTCTCTCTCTTACACACACACACACAGTGCTGTGATTTCATAAGTGGAATTGCTTTTTTGTTGTGTCCTCTCACATATCTAAATAATCCATCTGGAATACGTAGTTGCCGTTGAAATGCAGCCAAAGCATTAGGAAAAAACAGAGGCATGAAGTTATTGAGTTGTGAGGATAACAAAGACAGAATTGCAAAAAAAGGATTTCACTAAATCCTTCAAGGCCAATATCTTTTGAAAGGTGTATCAGCATAAAAGCGATGATTAAAGTTCAGTATTCCATTCTACTTTTGTCTTTAGCCTTTTGTTTGTAACATATATATGCATATATGACACATATGATCAATGTGAGACTGGTCTAACTTCACAGGAGGCCACTGCCAGGACTGACCCTCATTCCTAGAGGCCCTTCCTAGACGCCCTTGACAGGACCGACTCTCTTTCCAGAGGCCCCACGACTGACCACTTCTCACAATGGCACTGTCAAAATGCACCCTCCCCATGTTACCCCCATGCTCAATCTCTTGACTTTAACACTCTGCCTGGCTGCTGCTACTCTGTCCTGCCATAACTTTTGACAACCACCCATGGCTTGACTACCATATAATGTTCTGAGACAATATTTTGGAATTGCTGATGCCCAGTTAAAACCACGGACAAATTGTAGTCTATCATGGTAACTACTGATTGTACTTTTCCTGCATGACCCCCTGGCAGTTGGGTTAGCCCCTTGAGCTGTGGATCTGTCCAAGGTTTCTTCCTAGACTATCTACCACAAGGGAGTTTTTCCATGTCCCTGTTGCTCTTGGGTGCTCCTTGCTGTAAAGTGCCATGAGACAATAATATTGTAAAGGGCTCTGTCTAAATAAAACTGAGAAGAATTGAATTGTAACCTACCTTGAGGTAAGTCTTGGGCTAATGATCCACAGGGCGACATCACTGAACAATGTTTGTTTGGGCACTTTCCTTTCCCACTGAGCATTTCCATCTGGAGAAGTTCAATCATCAAATGCCAACCTGTTGCAATCATCCAATCAGGAGTTTAAAAAACAGCTTACAAATTGCTGCAACAGCTGTTTACTAGAATTAAAGTCATGCAACATATGACATAAAGGCAGATCATTAAGATGTTTAGTGAGCTCTTGTTTTGTAATTTGTTTCAATAAATAAATGTCACAAACTCACAGGTTTCATTCTTTTGAGGAGCCAAGCTCAGACTTCATCCTCAAGCACAGGCATAATGTCAGTCATGTAACCATGTGACTATATTTAACTTTTAAACCTGTAAGACCTTTTAAAGTAAAAGAGCAGCAGAGGGTGTGTGTGAGAGATGTACATCAGAGCTCATGTAATTACAGTATATGACATCATACAACATGTGTTTATGTGGATGTATGGATGTATGCACCTGGGCATGTGTGAATAGACAAATCGAATGATATATCTCTCTCAATCCCTCTCTCTCTCTCTCTCTCGTGTGTGTTGTAATTAACTTCCCTTAAGGACTGTCAGAAAAAGGGAGAAGAAGGGGCAGGAGCAGTAGAAGAAGCAGTGACCATGACAGCTTGAGAGAGAGAATAAACACCACCTCAAACATTAACTACTTGTTACATGCCCATTAACTAATAGGTCAACAAACATTTTTTAAGTAAACCACTTTGTAGGGTACACATTTCTCCAACCAATATTCAACAAGTCATCCAATAAACTTTCAATATGGCGTGAAGAGTGTATAGTTCTATTTAAACTCTATACCGTGTGTGTGTGTACCTGTGGAATTTCCCCATTCCTCTGCAGTCAATGAAAACTCCAGAGGTTGAATGAAGAATCACAGTAAGCACCCCCCAGATGGGGTTCCAGTCACAGCCAAGGGGAGCTAAAGTAATTCAGACTCAAACAGGAAGAGGAGCCCAAGCGCCTCTTGCTATGAAAACAAAGCCAGGCAGTGGAGGGGCAGGGGGGCTGTGTGCTGGGGGGGCACACCAGTGGTCTGCAGGAGAAATTTGCAAAAGGCCCAGTGAAGAAACACACACACACACACACACACACACACACACACACACACACACACACACCTCAACCACAGAGGCACATGATTATACCTCAGCTGAAACTCCTTAAAAGAAGCTAACATGAAGGTATCGGGTAGTGTTGGCTGGATGTAAAAGGAGTGAACAGCCCTATAGTTCTTACCTTCAAACTCCATCCAATAAAACACTGACTGACAATGGGGCAATGTGTGATGTGCGCAATCTATCTAATGTCATTTTTGGCATTAATAAAAGGTGATAATGTGTGCATTAATAAAGTTGATAATGTGTCCATTAATACAAGGTGATAATGTGTGCATTAATAAAGTTGATAATGTGTCCATTAATACAAGGTGATAATGTGTGCATTAATAAAAGGTGATAATTTCATCCCTGCCTCATTCCGGCGGACTTCTCTCACCCTCCCCTCCTGAGTGGACTACAACCAACACTACGGGAGGCCCATGTCAGGACCGTCCATCATAGAGGCCCTTCCTGGACACCCATGCTAGGCCCGACTCCCCTTCCTTGAGGTTTTGTGATTGACCCCCCCTCACAATGGCACTGTCCAATGGACCCTTACTGTTAACCCCATGACCCATCTCACTCCTTTGAGTTTGACACTATGTCTAGCCGCTGCTACATTGTCCAGCCATAATTCCTGATAACCACCTATAGACTGACTACCATGTAATGTAAAGTAGGATAATACTCTATTATGAACTATTATGAACCTTAGCTAAAACCATAGGCAACTTGTAGTATGTCATGGTTACTACTGATTGTAACTTTTCTGCATGACCCCTGGCAGTTGGGTTAGCCCCTTGAGTTGTGGATCTGCCCAAGGTTTCTTCCTAGATTAACTGAACATAAGGGAGTTTTTCCTGGCCCTGTTGCTCTTGGGTGCTCCTTCTGTGAAGCGGCACGAGACAATACTATTGTAAAAAGGAGCTGTATAAATAAAACTGAATTTAATTGAATTGAATATTGTGATATTGTGTGCATTGATAAATGTGATAATGTGTGCATTAATAAAGGTGATAATGTGTGGTACTAATGTGTGCTAAATACCAATTCTTGCATCCTTTGCATTGTATCCCTCCAGAACTGGGGTCATAACACACACACACACACACTCACGTGTACACACAAACACGCAGGAACACACACACACACTCGTGTGCCTGGAGAGGTCTGAGCTGTGTTCTCCTCTGTGGGTAATGGCAGTAAAGGAATGTTAATCTGGCTGACTGCTGTTTTATTGGGAGGGAGGTGTTTAGAGTTTAAAGGGCCTTTAAAACAAATCTCTTTCTCCAAGGGTACAAATCCCAGAGTGCCCACCCAAACATTCCAGTGTTGGAGCTGTCACAGTCTACACTGTCACATCTACAGGCATGCATGCGACACACACGCACACACACACACACACACACACACACATTTAAGGGCATACCCATATACATGCACCTATAACCACAACCCACACTCTTGCTCACAAATAGAGTAATAGTAATAGTAAATGTAATAGTAATACAGTAATTAAGGCATGAACATATGTATGTTCACATAACCACACACACACACAATCTTCCCCTGAGCACACAGGCTCATTCAAACACAGACACACACAGGCATGTATCACAAGATCATCTAATTATACCCTTGAGCCCCCCGTGCCACCGATAATGTGAGGCAAGACTGGAGCAACAGGGCCTCTTTACAATCTAATTAAGTCATTAGGCTAATAAGGCTGTTTTTGAAGCTGGTGGCAACTCCCTGGCTTCCACTCCCTCTCCTGGGGCTTTAGACAGCAGCTCAAGAAAGAGAGGGAGGATGAGAGAGAACGAGAGGCATCCAAAACAGCAAGAGGGGACAGATAACATGTGTCTGAAAAGGGAGGGGGAGAGAAAGGGTGAAAGTGACAGCAGAGGAGAGTGAGTTAAGTATAAGTGTGTGTGTGTGTGTGTGAGGGAGAGAAAGAGAGGAAGAGTGTGAATGAGAGTAAAAAATAAGGTGAAGCCAGAGAGAATGAGTGAGATAATAAGTAAGAGAGGCACCACAGGACAAATACCACAGAAAGAGAGAAAGAGAGAGAGGGAGAGGGAGAGCAAGGGGGGGGGGGCATAAGCATGTCTGCCAGAGGACAATGTGGACCAGCACCTCTGGCTGTCGACAGAGTGTGTATGTGTGTGTGTGTGTGTGTGCGCTAGTGCAACATGCTAGTGTGACAGAATTTCTGAGAAAGTGTGTGTGTATGTAAGCATGCGCACATGTGTGTATGTGTCTGTGTGTGATGGTCTTTGACCTTCTTCGGTAAATTATACAATGACTTGAATGCCTGTATGTGGGAGTGGGAGTAGTTCTTGAGCTCCTCAAGTAGCTGAAACGGTATGTGTGCACGTGTGTGTGTGTGTGTGTATTTACCCTTGTCGTGTGTTGGGGAAAGGAATATCTCAAACTAGACGCAATGACTTTTTGACTCCAACCCCACAGCAACTTTAACCTGGGGCACTAACTCCTCCCCAGCAACAACTATATACTGCAGCTGTGCAGCTTGTGAAGACAGTGATACCATCTCACTTCACTGCACTAGATTATCACACAAACTAGAACCTAAAGGTTGTGAGACACACAAGAAAACGTGTGATTAGACCTGTAATATCACAGCTTTTTCCTATGAAATCAATGATAAATCAATAAGTAAACTGGAAAAGCACTCAGAGAGCGAAGACCTCCGCCACGGAAACAAAGGGTCACTGACACAAAACAAATTCCAGACGTTGTTCACCAGATCTCCTTCCAAAATTGAATCATCTGTTCCTTGTCCTAATACCCACATTGTCCAAAAATTTCAACCCAGTCTGTGTGGTACTTTTTGAATTATTTTGCACACAGACAAACAGACAAACAGACAAATGCCAGTGAAAACATAACCTCCTTGGCGGAGGTAATTAATACATGATTATATACATATAGTTTCACTATATGCTATGTTATACTTCTGTTCCTGTAGCTGTCCAGTGTGTGCTGTAAAAAAAAAACTTCCAGTATGGCTGTGCCAGCTCTGTGATGGCTCATAAAAACGTGATACATAATTCAGGGCCTAATCATGTGTGGCACAAACAGCAACTTAGTTAAACACCAGATAATGTTTGTGTGTCTGATGAAACCCCATGCCACATCTGTAAAGGTGGTTGCTAGCTGAGCTTCAATAAGATGGAGCTCTCAGCCAAGCTGAGGACTGGGCCTGCTATCAGAGATATGGCAGCAGCCTTGGGAAGCAGAGCTCCAGGGCTCCGGAGCTCCAGAGTCCCTCTTCAACTCAGGTGAACCCGAGCGAGGAGTAGTGTGTGCTGGACTGGAGCCCCGGTGCTGTCGGCCTGCTGGCCGGCTCCTCACCTTCCCCCTGGAGGGAGCTCCTGCTGGGCTGTGTTTTTCCTGGACGCTACCCGTCACCCTGCAGCCTGTAAATCACTTCTCCTCCACTCTCCCCATCCTCTCTTCTTCTTCTATGCTCTTCTCTTCTCTTTCCCTCTCTCCTCTCCTCCTCTCCTGCTCTCCTTACACTCCCTCCTCTCTGACCTCTTGTCTGGAATCTCACTACACAGCATGCAGCCTGCTCCTCATCAACTCCTTGTCTCCATGGATACAGATTTATGTCTGCGGAGAAGCCACTCATTTATTCCCCTCAACACACATACAGCACACACACAAACACACACACATGGGTACATAACTACAAAGATACAGGCAAAATTATTCAGATACAGGCAATAATTATTATCATTAAAATGTGAAGGGCAGAGAGAGAGAGTGTCTCTCAAACACAGTAGATATTATACCATCATCTCACCACTGAAATGATGAGCATGTCCTTCTTAAATCCACTAACCAATATGATCTGTTAAAACATACACACAGTTATAGGGTGGTATTTGGGGGGATATCTCATAAGCAATCCCTAAATGGTAAATAATAAAAATAACAGTAACGGTAAATAATAGCAAGGCAAAGCAAGGCAAGGCAATGTTTATTTATAAAGCACATTTCATACTTAAAAGCAGTCCAATGTGCTTTACAGGAGATCATGCAGCAGATATAAAAACCCATCAATAATAACAAAAATAATAGCACTAAGTGAAAGAAAAAAAGAGGGAGAAAAAACATAAATTAATATATTAAAAACAAGAGCACAATAATACAAAATCATTGCAAGTGCATAATAACAAATTAGTTTGAGATCTAAGGATCCTGGCAGGAGTGGAATGTTGAAACTTATCAGATAGATGGTCCCAAGCCAATGTTTTAAAAACATGCAGCAGAGCCTTAAAGTCAATCCTGTAGCTTACAGGAAGCCAGTGCAGTGACATCAGAAGGGGAGAAATATGTTCACTTCTTTTTGTCTGCTGCATGCATAGCTGCTGCATTTTGTATCATTTGAAGGCACTGTAAAGAGGCCGTTGCAGTAGTCCACTCTGCTGGACATAAAGGCATGAATAAGTTTCTCAAGGTGCTGACATAAAATCCTTTAACATAGCAATATCTTTTAGGTGGAAAAGTGCTGATTTAGTTACTGCTTTCATGTGATTAAGATTTTAATTTAAGAATTTAAGAAATTAAGATTTAGAAAGTTGTGGTGACATCCAGTTATCAACTTAGTCAAGACAAAGATAAAGGGATTGAAGTCAGTCAGTTTGTATCCAGCACCTTCCAGAGACTGTGGCTGCTTTAAAGTTGGGACGGAGGAGTGAGGTTGCGTATGGGATAGGCTATCGTCTTCAGTCTCTGCTGTTGCCCCCAGTTGCGAGGCATGGCAGTGGGACCATCCCTGCAGTGGTGCTGGGTTGCCATGCATCATACCTTAGTTATGCTGCTATAGCCTAGTGCCGCCACAAAAGCTTTATGTGTCATGCCGTACAACTCTCTCTCTCTCTCTCTCTCTCTCTCTTTCAGCTCTCTCTCAATAGTTATATATAAATATATACTGATGTGTGAGCCTGGCCTAAGTCACTTTCTTCCTCTGTCTGACGAGAAGAAAACTTGCTGACGAATATTGCTGTAAAGTCCCTCTCTCTCGCTCTCTCTTTCTCTCTCTCTCTCTCTCTCTCTCTCTCTCACACACACACACACACACACACACACACACACACACACTGTTTCTCACCATCACAATAAACAGAGTATTTCAAGCGGCTGATATTGGTGATGACTCATGTCCCAGCTGGAGGACCAAGCCTCACTGGTGGCATGACACTACATATCTCTGGCACTTACACAACTGCACAGTCTATTCATCACTCACATTGACACTGACATTTTCTGGGTTTTCAGCCAACTATGGACAGTTTTCCTCAGTCGCTAAGCTTTTGTCCAATCTGCAGTCACGTTTTCAAAATTCTATACGGATGGCACAGCGTGGGTCTGTATTGGCAATGACATTTCATGTCATTTTCACGCAATATGCACTTAATAACTCAATAAATTTTGTGAATACAAAATCCTCAGTTGACAACACAAAGGGATTGCAAATGCTCATCAATCCCTTAATGTAAATATAAATTTGATTCTTTTGAGATGGGTGGATTCATTCTTGATGAGAATATGGCATAATGGGATTATTGTAAAGTTGATGGAAACTGTTTAATTTGTATATATTCATATTTACTGTGCTTCTAAGATGCCCTGACCAAACTGGGTTTTGATCCCACATGTCACTTGAATATAACACAGAATATAAGTAGTACTTGGTTCCCATCAGTTGTGAAAATGTAAAAAAAAATGAAGACTTTGTCCTAGCTCATATATTATAAGTATTCCAAGTCAGTGTCACAATCCCACCTTGAGTTTGTCCTGTCCAACCTGCAACCAAGCAGGCAGGGGTGCTCCGCCTCCTGGCTAATGGGCTGATTGGACAACCAATCTGCAACCACTGCCTGTCTCATTGTGAGATTGTGGTTTATGTCTTTGGAGGAGAATCTTTCTGCTCTGTTCAAGTCTATGTGACCTTGTTTTGCTGGATTTTGACAAGTGAGTTTTGCCAGTGTTTTTTCCCACCTGTTTTTGACTCTGCTTTTGCCAAAGCCCTTTGTGTCTCTGCCTGTGTTTTTGCCCAACTGTGAATTAAACTCTGCCTGTTTTATTTGCCTTGTTTGTTGAATAAAACCAACACTGATTTTGCCTCTGGGTCTACTTTTGGGTCCTCAAGTCTAGATTAGCCACACGGGCCCTGACAGTAGGTGGTTAAGTGGTAAACCTGGATAGATTAAGCTGGAGGTGGTAACAGAAGAGACTTGAAGTTTCATTCTCTTAACTAAACATGATAAGCAGGCTACTCTCTTAGGAGGTTTACCACTCTTAGGAGGTTTACCAAGCTTCACTTTTCCAGATTTATCACTTCCTTAGAATACCCAGTAAACATACAGCTCATTATGTATTCATGCAGCGATAACGCAGCAGTGTGTACAGCTGTTTGTACACATGTAGAAATCTGTAAGGGCTCTCCAGGTCACCTCTGCCAGTCATCAGACAAACGTGTCCAAAAGTGTGGGAGAATGCCCAGGGATGTGCCCCAAGTGCTCCACAAGCGTTGGAAGCACATGGACTTGCATTCAAATCACCCGATCAATGCATGGCATGGGGCATCATTCCCAGGTGAAAATTTCACAGCGCTGAAAAGAAACATTATTGTCAGACAGAAATGGTTTTGGCTGCCTTTCTTTGCCACAGGCAAGTCAGTGGATTGGCCTGGACTTTATGCTTCAGCCAGGTTCAAATAGGATCAAATAACATGCTTCAGCCAGGTTCAAATAGTATCAAATAACACTGGCAGAACAAACAAAGAAATGAAAAGGGCATCAAGCTAGAGATGGTTCACCGAACAAGAAACACATTGGCATTTTCTTGCGATTATTGTAGCACTTACACTGGAGAAATAAGAAAGCTACCATTAAAAAAAAGAAAGAAAAAAAACGAAATGCATGGCCAGTGCTAAGCTGTATGCCACAGAAAGAAGAGAAGAGAGCAAAAGAAGAGAAGCAAAGAGAGGGAAAAGAAAAAAAGACTGAAGGAAAAAAAAGCCTCAAATCTGCGTCTGATTAGACAGTGGGCCCCAGGGTGAGGCTGATTAGCAGAGGGGTGACTGGGATGTCAGCACCAGAGGTTCAGACAAGCGCCTCGCTTCAGGGTCTCGGACATTTGGCACCATGGCTTGGGTGAGTTAGAGGAGTGGAGGAGGGGAAGGAGGGGAGGGAAGGAAAACAACAGGCTTGGAACTGAGCCCACACAGGACCCTGAAGAACCCTACAGCCAATGAACTCTGCTCCCCAATCCCACCTCCCATCTTTATAAGTGCAGCACCGACACATTAAGACCAACTCACAGCATCCAGTAGGCCAAAAGGTTTCACTTTTCTTAGACTCCTCTCATGGTTTCTTTTTGTAAGTAGCAGAAGTTTAAAAAATCGCCCCTGCGACCCCTTATTGGGAGAGTGGTCTGAGTAGAAGCCCTAGGATGTGGAAGCAAGCTTTTTGAGAAGCTGCTTTAAGCTTCGGAACAGAACCCCTCTTACAGTTTCCAAGGGCAACCATTCAAATTTCCTCCATGGGGACAAGCTACAACACCCCCCCCCCCCAATCTCTCTCTCTCACACACACACACACACCAACTAAAGAAAGAAAAAATTTTCTCCTTTAGAAATGGCGTCTTTTCAGGATGCAGTCTCCTTAAGGGCCGGTGTGCAGAGAGGGAGAGATGTGATGGAGGGGTGGGGGATATACTGTATCTTCTCCAGCCAAGAGGACAACCAGAGTTATATTTACATGCTGTGGGGAGGTTGAGCCAGCTGTCCCCTGTCCAGGCCCTGTTTCCAGACTAGAGAGACTGAGTGGGCCCTTTGTCCCCAGCCTCTCTATGGCCCCGTCTCATGTCATGATCAGGACAGCGGGGAGGTGAAGGGTCTGGGAGACACGGGCAAAGGGGCAAAGGAGAGTAAATTTAGGCAAGAGATTTAGATCTGTATCTATTGCCTCCACTCTCATATTTAGAGCATGCAGTGTGAATGGCCGTAATGACACACATTTGAAAGAGCAAATTTTTTTTGGTGCTTGTTTCAAAACTTCCAAGTGAGGACATTAAAAAGGGCCTCACAACAAATAAACAACAGCTTGCTTTCTGAGTTTTGGGCACACCATCTATTTTTTGTGTTTTCACTCTCTCTATGACAACTCCAATGATGACTCGCTCAATGGCACCTTCTCCTGTGATCTGATCATGAAATTTTCTTGTTTATTTCAACTTGCCTTGTCAGTTAATCAAGGGCATGCATTATACTGCGGCCTGATTGGATGCTTTATTACACACACACTGTTGACTGCTTCCACCAAGGGCTTTCTGCTTGTAGTATGGTTGATTCTCATAAAAATGTATCACTTTGAATGGACTGCTTTTGGTGCATGAATCTTTCCAAAATGTGATATTTAAACTAAGACACTGATTGTTTTCTTGTGCACTAAAAGGTTCCAGTGTGAACTTGGTCATAATTGTAGCTTTACTATCCCTGCTCTTGTCAGATACACAAGAGTGGACATCTAATTTAAACTAAGAGTTTCAATTCAGTATTTCAGTTTGCTTGAATCTATGATTAATGCATTGACATATTTGAAACTTTGTGTTGTAGCGTGTCATACCACCTGTCTGTAGTAGACTTATGAGAGCTTGTTATGTGTAGTCCATCTATATGTGTCATTTAATCCCAATCTCTGATTAAATGAAATTCAGAAATTGGTGATTGTTTTTGGATTTGGTCCCTTCCTCATCACTTTCCCATGGACGTTATCCATAATGCCTTATAATCTGAGCTAAATCACTAGTAACAAGCACAGATAAGTCATCTCATGATCTGATTGGAAACACTTACGGCAATTAGGTCTAATCAAGCAGAGAGAACTACCCAGAATAACTCCCCTTTAGGGCCAACCAGTGTGCCCCTCGTCCAGCCACTCCTCCCCCTTCCCACAATTAATTTCTGTCTTTCTCAAGTAATCAGCAAGTCAATAGCGACGCCAAAACAACCAGCATCAAACTGCATCAACAAAACAATCCATCTCAAACTGTCACTGCTGTGTATTCCAAACACTGTATCTCACAAAACTGCCACCCTTGGGGTATGGAAAACACCACAAACGAACCCAAACATTAAAGTTAATTATTGTCTTCTCATTTTTAATTACCTTTTCATTTCACTGATTAATTATCAACATATATATTACAAACATAGTGGAACTTTTCTCCATCATCTATTTCTTGACTGAGTCCTTGTTTACACCGCTTCTTGTGTTGTTGTTTTTGTGTTGTGTCTCTGTAGATTTGTTTGTTGTGCTTCTCCTGCAGATCAACCCTGGGCTCCCTGAAGGACAGCAGATGGGAAGCTTTTTCATTCATTTCAGAGTTCTGATTTTCCTCCACTTTAAACCTGTGAGTCAGTTTCCCCCTGCAGAGCATGGCTCTGGGCTAGGTCCGCTCCACGTGCGGCTTTGATACGGTGGACATCTGGCTCTACAGACATCAATTACTTGAGCAGTTTGACAGACTTTGGCTATGTCTGCATTCTCTACATCAACATAATACTTCATCAGGAATCCCTCAATCACAAAACAAACACACACACACACACACACTCTTTCTTGTTCTCATGCACAGACACACACTTCCTAGCACTCTCACACAAAATCCCTCACAGGTTCACACGCAAAGCCTCTATCTGTCTCTTTCTCCCACACTCTCACAAACACTTCTCTCCCTCTCTCTCTCTCTCTCTCTCTCTCTCTCTCTTTTACACACACACACACACACACCTGAACTTCCCAGCAGCCCTTCCAAGTTCATTTCCAACACAGAGCACTGTGTGTCTGGGAAAGCTACACAGAGTCCCCACCACGACCCCTGCTGAAATGTGCTTTTTACAGACACAAGCAGGACACCATGACCTATTTTGTCAACACACACACACACACACAAATACACACACACCTCTCTAACTGCCCTTACAGCCATTCTTCCATCCCACTGAACATTTGGAGTGTGCTTGGGCTATCATTGCTACATCATGGAGTATAATATCACTGCCAATTTCACACATGAAAATTGCCCCTCCATCAGTCATATGTCCATACTAAATAACATACATCACCTTTATATACATCTCTGTTGGGCATATAAAGCAATCAGAATAACTCCACTCATCCAAGGTAAAGCATCCATTTTGCACAATTAAACCTAATACAAGTCACTCACTGCCACATACAAATGAATGCAACCCAATTTGGTTATAAGACCTTATAAGATCTTATAATTTTCTAGTCACAGTCCCTCAGCTGTACAAGCAGGCAACAACTCCAGCAACTTGCCACTGAGTAGGCATTACTGGCTCATATACAAGTCAGTGCATTGTCAATATTACTTGATTGATAGAGACATGGTATATCACCAAAGATGTTTTTTATGGTTACAAAACCTATGTTTTTGGATTTAACAGTCAACATTTCTCATCTCATTTTACAAAATATCAAGTCAAAAATCCCAAACATATTAGTTTAACACAGAAATAGTGATCATTGCCTTTCGAGTTCAGTTTCAAACAACTTTCGTCACACATGCCTTCAACTGGACTGGCTGTTGCCATGTCACATTGCTCAATATTAGAATTACTAGAACATTAGAATAAACTTTTCTGGTCCTGTCGACCTGGCAACCTGGTACTTGTCACTGTCAAACTGCCACTCTCATTGAAAATGAATAGCAACAGCTGCTTGGTTTCTGTCACTAGTCACTAATATGACCAGGGAGTTACTTACATGCTGCGTGGCAACTTTTAGCATGTGGCAAGGAAAAATTTGCTGGTAAAAGCTGTCATTAGAACTACGTGTGGTGAAGCAACCTTTGGCTACTATTCAGTTCAGCTATAGAACCAACTCCCAGAGGACATCAAAAAGGCTCCTACTGTTGGTAGTTTCAAATCTAGACTAAAAACCAAGCTGTTTTCAGATATGTTTTGCTAACTGCTGTATCTTTATTTAAACTTAAATCACTTATTACTCTATTTATATTATTTTTATCCTGTATCTCATTTATTATTAGTTATTTAACTTTTTCTTCTTTTTATCATTTAATTTTTTCCTATTTTTATCACCCACACCAACTAAAGAAAGAATCACTTTCTTTCTTTCAATCACTTCTTCTTTGGTAACATTTTATATTAGAACACACAGATTCACCATTAACAAGCTGCTTATTAACATGCAAATTCATAAGATACTAGTCATTTGTTAGTCCCTACAAATCGCTTATTAATACCTTATTCTGCATGACTTTATTCTACCAATAATAGACTGTTAACTAAAATTTTAATTCCTAATTACTGTTTATTCGCAGATAGTAAGTTAGTTGTTGTATATGAATTATGATTTTAAGATGCTTTGGTTAATGTGGGGCTTATAAGATGGTAGTACAACAGGAGCAGTTATTCTCCTTCAGTAATACTGAGAAAGGACTATTTATAGGAACAAAACCCAAAGCTGCAAGTTCTAATCTTGTCCAAATAAATCCTAATTAATTTTTTTTTGATTGAGAATAACCTGCTCCTGTTGTTGTTCCTGAGCATATTAATATCATTAATCAATTCATATACAACAACTAATACTATGAATAAGCTGCTCCTGTTGTACTAGTCTAACAAATGACTAGTACGTTATTAATTTGCATGTTAATAAGTAGCTTGTTAATGGTGGATCTGTGTATGCTAATATAAAGTGTTACCATTTCTTTTTTTATTTTATGTCATTTTAGTTTCTCTTATTCACTGTTCTTTGCCTTTATCTTTGTAAAGCGCATTGAACTGCTTGTAATGCGTGCGGATTTGGCCCAATGTGGGTTTTATATCTGTTCTTTTCTGCAGAAAAGGTGGCTCCACAAGTGACACAGGGTGTCACAGTTTGTTGGGTAAAGTGGGCTCACTGACATAGAGTAGCTGGTTGTGGTTGCTCTGGAATTAACACAAGGCTTAGTTGTTCCAGGGAATGTTTTGTGTTTGGTTGTAACATTAAAACCCAGAACTGCACTACAGGCACTTACAGTCAGAAGACCTAGCTATTACGCCAACTATTTCCACTGACTGGGTCAGTAAAGTTTGACTTAGAATCAGTTCTTGGAAAAGGGAGATTGCCAGTCTCCGCGTTTAGGTGTTACATGTTTTGGAGCTCTGTTCTTTTCCGTGGAAAGGTGGTTCATCAGTAGTCTACAGCAACATGATTCTCTTAAAATTATGTTTTTTATATTTCACGTTTTCATATATTTCATAAATTGCATTTTATGTAGTTTACTTTATTTGTTTTCTTCTTTTCTCAATCATTTAATGTCATTTTATATTCTATTATTCACTGTTCTTTGCTTTTATTTTTGTAAAGCACATTGAACTGCCTCTGTTTAATCATCTGTGAAATGCACTATAAATGAGCCTGTCTTGCCTAAGGTATTATTCAGTATAAGGTACATAGTATTTGCCAAGAAGACAACATGCACTGTATGTTCTTTCCTTTTCAACATTCATACACCTAATTGAACACAGAGGAAGTGTTTCTGTCTCTCTCTCTGCCAGACATCATACACATGTATCCACCCATGCCCACTCAACCATGCAGATACACCTCACTGAGCACTCAAGACTCTGATTGCTCTCTCTCTTTCCTATACACACATGCCCACCTGCACACACACACACATACACACACCAAACTCACAAGAGATTCACATGAGGGATTAAATGCAACCCCATACACAGACACACACACACACACACACACAGTGAATGAAAACAAAAACACCCACATACACACCATTGACACAGGGCCTCCCCAACCCAGCTGCTGCACAGTAATTGGAGTTAGAGGGGGATCAGTAAGGGCAGCTTTTTCACCAGTTAATGCACACAGCTACAGAAACACATAGAGAGAAATCCAAGGAAGGGGTAGAGAGATGGAGGGATGGAGAGAGGGAGGGGGGGTGATGCATTTGAATAACATCACCACACGGCTGGCTTAGGCAGGTTTAGGAAGTAGCCGCAAGTGCTTCTATGGCGGCGGCAGTAACGAGACTTTGCGATCACCCCGCGAGGAGTCACAGCTTTTTCCTCCCTCCTCTGTTCCAGCACACAACTCCTCTCAACCCCTTTCTGGGCGTACAGAGGTGGGGGGGGCATAAATGCAGAAGATGAAGTGGTGGAGCAGTAACTACACTGAGACTGAACCAGAGAGGAGGAGGGGGAGGAGGAGGAGAGATAGGAGAGAGAGAGAGAGAATGGTAGAGAGCATGAAAGGGAAATGTAAGAGGATTGCAAAATAGCAATGTGAGAGAGGCTGTAACTAAGACAGGCAACAGAAAAACAAGAAAAACAGCTGGTGCTGAAAAACTCAAGAGAAAGCAAGAGTAAGGAGGTTTAGTAAAATACAGCACATACAGTGTGATGTGATGGTGATATGATTAGAAAGTGTTAGAAAGTGAAAGAATACAAAAGAACACAGTGCAAAACAATGGAAATCCTAGATAAGTACTAAGCCTCATCCCAGCCTAGAGTAAAAGTGATCCATTGAAAAAAAGATTAAGCCTAGCCCCAGCCTAGACTAGAAGCAACCCAGTGAAACAGAGATTAAGCCTAGCCCGAGTATAGACTGAAAGCAACCCAGTGATACAGAGATTAAGCCTGGCCCCAGTATAGACTGAAAGCAACCCAGTCAAAATGAGCTTCTGGTCTAGGACTGTCTGGGAACCTAGTCTAGTATGCTCTGCAAGACACTCTGTTTGTGCTTATTCCATAAGACCTCCCATGACAGGGAACAGGACAGTTTTAATAACAATGGAGATGATGATGAATAGGACTTTCTTCCACATAAGATTGGACTGGCTTACTGTGCCATTAAAAGATATAGAATCAGAGCGTTTGACATATTTGGGAGAGTTCCAAATACTAACTGGGCCAACGGATACGAAGAAAAACTTGGAAAGTTTGTTGTGATTCTGATTGATCTCCTCAATGGCTCATTAATGCACAATATAAACACACACGCATAGGTTACCGAGGCAGGCACATGCTAACCGCACCCTGGCCTCAACCGCCGTCACACCCTGATAGCGTCATAAATCGAGGCTGCATTTTCAATTAAAAGGCTGGTGAGATGGCCAAGAGCAGATTTGGCTGGTTGAGCGCACACCGCAGACGTGCAGTCGCTTGAGTGCGATGTAAACTCACTTTAAATCGCACACCGGGGCCCTGGACCTACATTGCCATAGCTGTCTCCACCGCACCGTAATGAATATGGTGAACAGCCAAGCAGGGCCCGCGAGACCCAGCCCGCTATCCCATTATCCGTCGAAAAAAGAAACACAGAGAGAGAGAAAGAGAGGGAGCGAGGGGAAAAGACTTGCTCTCTTTCTCTGGGGCAGATCTACATGTGGTCGCTTTGATGTCGGGCCAACGAAAACCTGAGCATTGATCGGTGGGGCAGAGATCATTTGGCTCCAGCGCCAGCGTGCTCTCCTTTCCAATCAATACAAATGAATGAGGCACTAACATAATGAACAAAAGTGTAAAGGGGACAAGCTGTGTGATGTAGCCATTAAGTACATCACAGTGAATCCTCACCAGTGGAACACTCTTTACTGTCCATCTTATAAACTGACTTCACACACACACACACACACACACACACACACACACACACACACACACACTACTCTCTCCTTGGCAAAGACAAGAGGTGTTTTTTTGGCCCTCTGCACATGGAGCATTATAAAGCCATTGGAGACTGCTCTAGTCATTTATCCCCATGCTCTACATACTCAGACAACTGACAGAGAAAAACATACAGTGTGCAGCTACCTATAGACCACAACAGTTGGATAAATAAAGATTTGGAAAGATTGGGTGTGTGTCTCAGTGTAAGAGGGATCTTAAAGGCACAGACTGTAATTCTAATCCAATACACATTTTATGGAATTGGAAATGGAGAACTATTGCCCATACAGGTGTTCATATATGGTTCAGACTTTGTAAAGCAAACATAGTAACTTGAGTCAAGTCATAAACAATTCCATCCAATCAACACGCTGCCTCAGAATCACAGAAGGGAGGGGTGCGATTTGATCGGCTGTTGAACACAAATATTAACAAATCTTCAGCAGAATTGCAGACTCTGCCTCTCACCCCAGTAATGCTGATCCCAGGCCCTCAGGTAGGGAATCTGCTGTTATTCCAAACTGAGCACATAGTGCAGCTCATTTATGAGAAGGCAAACCCTGTCAAATGAAACCATAAAAGCCTCTAAAGGCCCCCGTCATGAACAGTGAGGTATTTGCTGCACACATGCATGTACGCATGAAGATACAGATGTATACAGATGACGCTGTTTTTTTTTTTTACTTTTCTTACTCTAAACTTCCTCTCTCTCTGCTGTCTGTCTCTCTGCCTGAGGCGCTCATGCACACACACACACAGACACAGAGACAGAGAGAGAGAGAGAGAGAAAGCGAGAGAGACTCAAAAAAGAACATCTGGCATTAAAATCAGTCCCCTATACTGTCCTCCACAGTGTATCACACTTTATCTTCAGCTATGAGGTGAGTAAGAGCATGATGATGATGAGGAGGAGGAGGGGAGGAGGGGTAGCGAGAGAGAGGAATGTATTCTCCTTCAGAACACCTCCTCCACCCCTACCTTCCACCTCCACCTCCACCCGTCCACGTCCACTGCAAGTGCTGATGGAGAGAGCATGTGTTGGAGAGGCGTCTGGGGAGTGCGTTCCACAGGCCCCATCCACAGATGATTTCTCCACGCTCAGCTCTCTTTCTCTCTCTCTTTCTCTTTCTCTCTGTTCTGCCCTGATTCAATCCGTTCTGCTCAGGGCACGGGAGGAACAATAGGACTGCTCCTGCACATGGCCTCAGCTGCCCCACATACCTGAGGTTTGGTTCTCACTGAAAAAGAAAGAGGCCCAGTGTGTGTGTGTGTGTGTGTGTGTGTGTGAGGAGCCTTGAGAAGGTGATCAGTCACCTATAACTCAGTATCGCTCTCACAAAAAATGAGAATCATTGAATCATTGAGAATGTGTGTGTATGTGTGTGCGTGTGTGTGTGTGTGGTAAAAGCGATCCCAGAGACTGCATGATAAAGCAGATGGTTAGTTCTTGTTTTCTTACTTTCTCTCCCTTGGAGGAGTGCGGTTAGAGTTCCTAATAAATAAAGGTTCCTAGCAAATGATGAGTCAACTCACCTAACCTATAAGCTTCCCTTGGAGAATGAGGGTAGAAGTTCTCTGACACAAACCTGGTTGTTTACACAGCTACAATTTTATTTCCAAGGGAGACATTGAAATCAGTATCATCTCACACCACAATCCTAAATCACACATATCCACAGTACACACACACACACTTACACTCTCTCTCTCTCACACACACCCACCCCAAAACCATACAAACACAGACTGTGAGAATGATTGGATGTAAAGCAAAGACCTTAAACTACAAGAAAACACATTCTGTAATCTCCCCAAGCCCATAAAAACAGTGTTTGGTCTATATAGTGAAAAAGAGTTGGTGGTGATCTGGAAGTTACTGTAACTGGGTCTCCAAGATAAAAATGGTTCTGCAACTAAGCTTGGCAGAAAGTGAGATAAGCTTCACAAATGTCAACCGCCTCTTTTCCCACAAGTCATTGCTTCATCCAAACCCTAGCCACTTTAACATCTCCCCCTCTAAACCCTTATCCTAATGTCCACTTAGAGTTATGAAATCCAAACTGTGAGCTGAGAGCTCCGACGGACGTGCCAGTCCACACATACCCTTATGATCTCACACACACAAACACACACAAACACACACACACACAAACACACGCATGCACACACATACACACACAAATACACACTACTTTACAGTAGGGATCTGGCCATAAATCCCTCTAAAACAATGAAAAGAGCAAGCACTCCAATTAAGAATACATTGCTTCACAGTTGAATGGTAGACAAAGTTATCTTTGGGGGGGGAGGATGTGTCGGGGGGTATTTGGAGAGGTGGGCTGGGGAGTTGTTGCTATTGGACAAAGCTGATCCTCCACCACGTCCGCCTCTTCAACCCCTTCTGTGGGAACTAAGGAACCATTTGATGACTTCAGTAGACCAGGCACAAAGTCTGGCCTCATGCCAGTAGTCCCTGTGGGGGAAAGCCCCATGCTCCATATCCAGCACTGAATGGAGAGGGTGCTTTGCGCGTGCGTGCGTGCGTGCGTGCGTGCGTGCGTGCGTGCGTAAACATATGTTTGTATTTGTATTTGTATGGAGGGATGACAGCTGAAGGGCTGAGATTAAAGCAAAGTCCCCAACCCTCCCCACGCCACACACCCCTTGTCCACCATCTTTGAAGTACAGACAAGGCATGGGGACGTTCACGGGAGGAATGCAATAAGGGAAGCAAAGCCTGGGAGGGATTGAGGAGAAGATGAAAGCAAGATAGAGAGATGGAATGAAGGGGTACACTTGGGGGGGGGGGGTCTAGAGCATGGGGAGGAAGGAGGAGGAGGTGGAAAGAGGTGGAGGGTGGTGGGTCAAAGAGCGAGGATGTTGAGGTTGGATTGGTAGTTAGGGCTAGTCAGAAGCCAGGGGAGTCAGGCTCTGGAGACGGAATATCTCCAGTGGAGAGATAAGGCCTGTGCATCATACGGCTGCGCTGCTTCTCAGGAACGTGGGGAGAGTGCTGATAGTGCTCCAGGAGAGCAGAGCAGCACAGGGCAGTGTGGTGTGGTGTGGTGTGTGCAGGGAGAACAGACGCAAACCAGAGGCTTCAAGAGCACAAGAGTAAACAGAAGTGTATCAGATACATCTCTCTCTATTACTCATTAACATGTCTTTCTCTATATCAGTTCTTCTCTTCCATACTTGCACACTAACAGACTTCTCTCTTTCACTAACACAGAGACACACACACAAACACACAGTAAAAGAACACTTCAGAAAACTGTAAATCCTACATGGCTAATGGCTTTTTTCCAGCAATTGTCCACGATAGCTGACTCTAATTAGCATAACAACCCAACCAGAAAGATAAGCTAACTAGTGTGAACACCTGTGTTAACTGCACGGGTTGAATCAGTACACATGGTGGGATTTAACTTTCTTAAGTTAAAGTGTGTGTTCCGACTCTATGAAAGTGCACTGTTCTTCTGACTCAAGTTCACTCCCCAAGGCCATCACAGTATTGAATGGCCACTTGCGTGTCTAATTGGGTTAAATTTACAACTCCTTTGGCCACTTAACGCGACTCAGTCAACCTGAGCTTCAAGGAACACAAACGCAATAAATTTGTGAGATGCTCTCAGCGAGTCTAAAAAAGTCTAATGTCGGCAGCCAACCTAAAGGCCTTGACACAAAAGTTAACATGATGTAATATGCTTTCAGTGGAAGAAATAGCACATTGTGTCCTTGACGGGAGGAGTTGCAGTCATCCTTCCTGTAACAGTCGTGTTACCACACATTGAATTCTGCACCATGAATTCAAGGGAAAAGGGATGTTTTTGGGCTAGCATTAAAGGCTCATGGACAGAGCTATAAAAACGTAAAAATGTTATGAATGCAGGGCAGTGTGTGGGCAGTCTGGTAACCGCTTCAGCCGTAGCTTCAGGTGTCTCCATAGCTCTAGTTTCCATCTTCATCTCTACTTGATGTAGCTCATCTACAGTGTATTAGAGTAATATCAACGAGCAATGAGTCTTCCAATGGAAATCCATAGGATTTACAAAATGCCAAATAAAACACAAAAGAAGCTGTTTCGCTACGATACTTGTTTTGGAACATCAGTGAACACCATTAACCACTCGGTGAGCTGCACCTTTTTTAAACCAAATGTTTAGGGTTGTTAAGGAGATTTAAGGACATTTATTGATTACGAATGTCCATAGCTGGCCATTCTGAAGCAGGCAGAGGTGATTCTAAATGAGCCAAATAGCCAATCGCTGAAATTTTGGTGTCAACCACTCTATTGCATCCTAGATGACCCAAAAAATGGGCTCAAACTACAAAATACTGACATAATCCTTTAAGGTTTTTTTTTACATTGGTTCATTATTCTAAGATGTTATACACTGGTTTTATCAAACATTTAATACTAAGAGCTGCTTGTGAACTTGTATTGGTTTGAAGACTTGTTTATGTTCATTGGAAAAAGATAGGCTATTATGAGCTATTGTGAGGACGTTTGAAGTGTGTGTGTGTGTGTGTTTTGGTGGTTAGCTCAGTCAAACTCTTCAATGCCGCTCAAAGGTGATGGGAGAGGCAGTATCTAGCTGGGAGGCTATTGTTTTATTAGTGTTATGCTGTCCACACAGGCGGTGCTGGGTTCTGCCTGTTGCTGTCAGGAGGCCAGGGCCAGCTCCCTCCAGCACGCTGGTTTATATGACTTTCATGGTCTGTCCTTTAGAACCCCCCAACACTCACAAACCACCACCCCATCCAATCACAAACACACACTCATGCTCTCTTCCTCTCTCCATGACAACCATCCTGGGGTTTTTCGTACACTCATAGTGGTCTCCTCACCTCTAACAGAGAAAAACAGGGAGAGAGGGAGGAAAGAAGAAAAGAACAAGATAGATAGATAGAGAGAGAGAGAGAGAGAGAAACAGACAGATGGAGTGGAAGCAATACAAGCCAAGATAACACAAGCAGTGGCTGATACTTTGCTGCTTTTAGGCTTCCAATGAAATGACACCAGAATGATCAAGGACACCAAAAAAACAAACGCCACCACCAGCCTCATTACAAGTCCATGTTGGGGCTTCCTTGATCTTCCACTGTCTTTTCCATTAGCATGGAGTAGCAGCAGATCAAAGTGGCGTGCTGGACACACTAGAATCAAACATCTGTGGTCCGACACCCTGGACTCCACAGGGAGAGAAGTCAGAGCAAGGGCAGCACAGGAGGATTACTTTACTGCGCACAAAACCCCCCCACACTATCTCCATCTAGCATTATGTTACAACGTTGTTTTTGTATTATTTTACAGTCCCATAGTTGTGCTTTTGTCAAAACTCTCACCATGTAGCTGTTAAATCTGAGTATTATTTTGACAATTGGTTAATGTGAAATGTGAAAATGTGAAAAATGTCAAATGTGAAAATGAAAAATTTTCCTGAGAATAGTTGAGCTATCCCACTACCAGCTAATCCTACCACTGCTTATGTGATGTGGTGCAGAGTCAAAAGTGAGCCTGGCTTCAGTATCCCAGTAAGGTAATAAGAATCACAAGGGACAGAAAAAGCTTTTTCCTTCCTGCAACTTGAGATTTACACATTTTAAACACATTCTTTTTAATAGTCACATGGGAATCATATTTAGCCGTCAGTAGCCATTGTCCAAGGACTTCTCAGGCCAAAAAAAGCACTTGCCTAGTCCAAGGACCCCTAAATCTAATTAAGAACGCCCATCCACCACACAACGCCTGATGCAATCTATAACTGATGTGTCCCTTTACGTCTCGACTGAAACACGCGTGATATTTCCAGTCTGTGGAGCCACTGTTTCCACTCGGGCTGTGTATGACCCCTGGTGACCCCAGATCTTCTTCAGACGCCTGCCAGCCCCTCACCCTGCCTGTGTGTGTGCCTTCTGATCTGTGGGTCTGGAGAACACACACACACACACACAGAGAGTCATACAGACAGAGATGCAAGCAGGATTGTCTTATCAAGTCAACAGTGGCAGTAATGTCCAGAGGGCCTCTAAAGGGAAAAGGCTTTGATCCCCATAGAGCTTACCCAGAGAGACCACAAACTCATGCAGACACATTCAGGGTCGCCTTATCATGTCTACAGGATCAGGAGTGGCCAGAGACAAAGACGTCTTAGATCTTAGACACATTCACACCCACACACACTCACCCACTCACACACAGACACACACACACATACACACACACACACATACAGAACATGCACACACATTCATATACATACACACACACACACATACACATGTACACGCATGCACACACACACTCTCCCTCTCATACAATTCATACGGCCTGGCATGTCCAAAAACCCTTCAAGGCCATCTCATGCCTTGCGACCAGGGTTTTAGAACTAATGATTGGGTTTTTGCCATAGCACCTATCCATTTAGAACAACTAGGCAGTTTTCCGGGTAAGTTGATGAATGAATTATAGAGTATTTGGCAGACAGAAGTAGTTCGACAAACTAGTAGGTTTGTAGCTGGATGGGATGAAAAGCATATGACTACAAGTCTTATGTTTACAAATACATTCTTCATACATGTATCATCTAAAGTGATGGCCATTAGCAATTAGCATTCTCCATTTCCTCACCTAAAGGTGAAATTGAGAATGTTAACTAAACAAACACACTCACATATGCAAGCGCGCAGACACTTCACAGACACATACACACACACACACACACATACACACATACAAGAATGCAAAATCAGTGTGGAATAAGTTAACCAATGGCATTAAATCAAATAAGCAAACTTGTCCCATCCTGGAGCCCCCTCTGAAGTATTTGAAGTCTGATCTGTGGGAAGTTAGACTCACATTTGAAAAGGGTATGGAACAAATAAACAGATCAGCTGCGCAACTCAAATAGCATGTCATCAGACAGACAGTTGTTGCCATGGCAAAATGAATGAAAAGATTTTTTTCAACTATGCCTGGAAGCAGAGAACATGTTGTCCAAACATTTAGTCGTACACATGTCACTCAATTGTACTGATAAATAAAATGTTATTCATGTGCATGTTCACTCTCCCCATGTTTATTTAGGAGCAAACGTCTTCAATGCAGTCATGCATACATGGATTTTCAGTCTCTCTCTCACACACACACCTAAATCCATCTGTTTCCAGACATATACAACAATACAATACAAATCAATGCATCCAGTTACACATGTCTCAAAATATACGGCAAGACATTATTCTAGGACACAGTTCATACAACCACAAGCATACCCAAACATTTATAAAAGACTACCAAAAACACACTGGTAAGCTGTCATAACATGGTATGTCATTCCAAACCAGACAATATCATAACATAACCTCAACTGACCCAACATCACACCCCATGAGTTGGTTTAAAGTCAGCCTTAAACCTGGTCAGCCTTTGTGACAGTAAATATCAACTTTTCTTAAGCCTTATGTTGCTCAAGTCAGTGTCAAGAAGCACTTACAGCATCTAGATGCAATGCGCAAGCAAAAACACACACACACACACATACACATACTATCTGATTCACACAGTCCTACTAATAAACAAAGTGATAGGGAGTCGTGAGGGAGTCGTGAGGGCTGATCAGACCACAGTCACGCTGGACATCACACTCCTATTGTGCCTGAATGGCTCCATTGTCTGAGGCAAGGTGAAACCAGATCCACAACTTTTCCCTCCACTGCCTCCCACCCTCTTTCTCTCCCTCATTCTTTGCTTCACTTGTCCTTTATTTCTTTCTGACCTTTATTCATCCTTTATTTTTCCCCTGTGTCCCATCTTCCACCTGGCCTTTATTAATTCATTTGTTTAATCTTAATTTCCTTCTTTCGATCACTCTCTCTTCCTCTTCTCTTCTCATCAATGATGAATGTGCCTCTCATGTCTCAGTGTCCAGACTGTAATATGGATCAGCCACAGAACTTTGAGAAAATTGCAGTACTTGCTTTGTGTAAGCTATTGCTCAAGGTGCCTGCTGTTTCTCTCTCTCTCTCTCTCACACACACATACACACAATCACACACAATCACACACACACACACACACACACACACACACACACACACACCCTATGATCACTGACAGATTCTAGCCCACCCTTACACACATTCCCAGCCCTGGAATGCAGTGGAGGAGAGAGGGGGCCAGACTATTCTTTTTGTCAAAACTTTACACACAAATCAATGAATTGCTCACACAAAAAGCCAAATGCCTCACATCTCATAGACAGCTTTGTCAAAATATTATATTGATGTATATGTCTTGTACACACTAATGCTCTAAACTTAAAGCACAGGAATCAGTTTGAATAATCAGAAGGGAGACGCTGAAAGTAAGCAAGTAAGCAATGCATAAACATGAAGATAAACCTTTGCATTGTATATATTTCCTCAAATATATTTCCACACAAGAAAACAACAACAAACAAATCATTTACCACCACATGTAGGTGGATAGACAAAAAGCTGGCTTTTCCAAAATTCCAGTTTGTCTCTATGTGTAAGTGTGAGTGTGTGTGTGTGACTGTGCATGCTCTTCAATGTTGTCATGATATTCTTACTGATACTTGTAACTTGATCTTTGGCCAATTCATAGGTCTATACTATGGCAATGATTGGTTGGTGTTCAGCAAAGCTGTGAGTGTCTGTATTCGTGAGCAATGAGTATGAAGCACAGGTTAATAAGTGTGACATTCTTGACAGGCTTTGTATGAGAACAGAACAGAAAATAAGATACTTCCTAGAAGATTTCTGTGTGTTTGGTATGGAGTTTTGTGTTGTGTTTTGCAAAAAGGGTTTTACAACATTTAAAACTGTGTCAGTGGCCGAGAATTAGTTCATTAAAGTGTAGTGTTTTGCAGTGTTTGCAGTGTTATGGTTTCAGAAATTGTGTGACGTAAAGATTTTCTGTGAAAGCAGTCAAAAAAACTGTAACTCAGTGACCTTGAACAGCTTTATGGATTGAAATACCTTCAATACACAAATTACAATGTTATTTTTATGATGTTATTTTTTACCATCATTGATAAGGTATCACTTATCACTTCATAGTAAGATGTCTAGGCATCAAATAGACTACATGTCATAACAACTCACAATGGCAACATACTGTTGTCTGACTGGATAGTGACTGGTTGGTACCCGATATAAAATTTCTTGAACTATTCACTTTTTGAGGGAAGCTTCAAGCATTCTAAGTCTGAAGATTACAATGCATCAGCCATTTCTAGCACTCATTCTGGGTCACTCTTTTGTAGCGGTCAAGATAAAATTGTTACAGTCAAAGTGGCAGCTGGGGGCTTTCCTAAATGTCAAGCAGCAACTTGTGTGCATATGTGTGTGTGTGTGAGTGTGTGTTTGGATATGACGCAAACCACACAACAGCATTCTCTCAAGCAGAGCCACAAACAAGCGCCACAAGTTTCCTGGGAAAATGTGAAAACGCAGAGCCAAGTCCGCTGCCTGATTTAATCAGTGAGGTCATCATTTATTCTCACCAGACTGTCCATAAAGCGCTCCGACATGATTCAATTAAGTCAGAAGAAAAATAGCACTGAAAGAAGCTTTGGCCATGCAGTCATGTGCCAGTGTAAATGCCTGTTTGATATGCAACCACAAAAGCTACACAGAATAGTTTTCAGGTGTCAGTGTTACATGATGTATTGTTGGTCCATTGAATAAAGGCTATAAATTCATTGGAATATCAAATGCAGGCTTTTTCCAGTGAGATTGATCCCTCCGTAGTGTGGAGACGGATCTGTGTCTCTCTCCACACACCATGCTGCTAAGCAACCACAAACACACAATCAGATTTGTTAAAAAAAGAAGACATCAAATGAGCTGAGCAGAACAAAGGCAAATTGCTCTCAAAAGCTGTATTCTTTTGATATCCAAATCAAACGTGAAAACACAACCAGCATATGAAAGAGGGGTTCAAATTAAAACAGAGTTCTGAAAAAAGCCAATGAGAGCTGCAGATGTGTGGCAGATACCTTGTGTTGACACCTGAAATGTAATCAGCAGTTTTGAGTTTTCCTCATTTTAAGCATCAAAAACATTTTAGCAATCCATGTTAGGGGAAGTATAAAATATAATTTCAGGAGGAGTTGTGTTTTTCAGCATAGAGCTCTTTTCAACCACCACAGTGGCGTCAAAAGCCATGAATAATAATTTATAGACCTGTGACATTCAAACAATAGCCCAGGAAATGCTGAAAATCTGTTGTCACTTAGTGGCAAATAAGCCTTAGTGGATAATGATGTTGCTGTCTCCAGAGTAATATCTAATCCAGAGTAATAACTAACCCAGTGACTGTGCTCTTAGCAGGGGGGCTCTCTGCTGAAACCATCTAAAAACAACCACAAGCTACAGGCTCAATGTACCTCCTCCTTGGACTTCTTGACCAGTGTGCACACCAGTATACACACACATGCATGCATACACACACACACACACGCACACACACACACACACACACAATTTATGTGTATACAAACACATACACAAACAGAAACACATTCTCATACACATACACACACATACACAGGCTTGTGTCTTCAGGTTGAGTGCACACATAATTGGACCTGTGGAAACATCTCTGCTGAAGGTGCACCAGCTATATTAAGCACAGCATGGGAGCTCCCTTACTATTACAAGCATCCACTTACTCACACAGGCACACACACACACACGCAAGTGCACACACACAGCATTAACACACATATGTACAGAACTATACACACACACACACACACACACACACACACACACACAAACACACACAAGCATCCACACACATACACAAATCCATACAGAACTGGACACACATACACACACATACAATCATGCACACAAGAACACACATTTAACAATACACAAACTCACATAAGCTCATACAGAAGTGTACAAACTGAAGACACACTGAACATACGTGTACACCACAGATAAACACACAGCCCTCCCGAGAGAACCACCTGAGAACTCAGGCCCACCCTTTAAATTCACACCAGGGGTGTGTGAAGACAGGCTTGTTAGTGAGTTTGTCTTGCCAGAGAGAGGCTTTATAGAGCAGTCGTAGAGGAGTGGTATATGCACTGCGAGGTTGGCGAGTGTGGCAGGTACTGGAGCCTGTGGCATTCTCCAGGGCTCCCCCTCCCCTCTTCTCCAGGCCTTTATTTTCTCCAAGTGCACTTTAGCAATGCCACAAAAAGAAAGAGATCAAAAAAACTACAATTGTAAAGAGAGAAGGAATCTCACAGAAAGAGTTGGAGAATGTGTTTATGTGGGTGGGTGTGGGGGTGGGGGTGGTGGAGGTGGGGTTGGGGGGGAGTGGAGGGGTGAGGTTGTGTTGCTCCACTTGCACCATCTCCCCAGCAGAAAATCTGTTGTCTCGCAACACTGCATTTCATGAAATGCTTTTGCAAATGCAAAAGGTTTGCATTTTTGGAGAAGGGGGTTGATTCCCATCATTGAAAAGACGCCACAGTGCTGGGTGGGGTGAAGAAGTGTTCCCAAGTGGCCTCATCCCAAAGGGAGCTCCCAAATCAGACTCTGCTTGCTGTGTGGAACACAACCACTGCAATCAGAATGGAGTTGTCTGACACAGAGGAGGAGAAACAGTAGGTTCCAAAGTGTCATGGCGCTCAGAAAAGCAACTCAAGGCCTCTAATGAAGCTGCTTCAACTTTGTTTGCTCTTTTCATGGGACTGCAGAGACTCTAGAAGAATACAGTGCCCCAGTTCTGTGTTGATCATATGGTGTTCTAGTCTGTGAGTTACAGAATGTTTATCGCCAGTAGCAACAAAACAAACAATGTGCCTCCATCTAGGTTGTGATAATAAATAGCACGACAGATTGTCACTCACTGTTTTAAACAAGATCAATCCTTCAAACTGAGTTGGCACAGGTGGGTATTGCCTGACTGGCGTAATTGCCATCACCTACTCACAGGGTAGCAGAGTCAAAGTGAACATGGCGATAGAACCATTTCTAACTCTATACTGCCATTCATACAAGCATACAAATCTCAGCCACTTTCCTCCGAACCTCTCTCTTGCTCTAGGATAACAGCGTGGCGAATGTGAACCTAAAGCACTCTGTGCTCTGACAACACTGGAGCCTGATAGGCCCTGGGCTGCTCTCGCCACCTGTGCTAACAAACAGACACAGTGAATCATTGTGTGGCTGCTGCAACAGAGAGGGAATGAGAGAGAGAGAGGGAGCAGAACACCAGTGCCTGCAGTGGAATACACTCACATACCACAGAGACCCAGACACACCACAGCAGAAGGAGGAAGAGGAGGAAGGTTTAGTTTGTGTGTGTGTGTGTGTGTGTGTGTTTGTGTGTATGTATTGAGATGGGGGCACGGTGTCTGCTGTCATGGTTTGACATGATGCTACCAACCCAGGAGGGGTCGAAACCGAAGTGTTGCGACAGACAGAAAAGAGATGGAGGGCTGGGTGAATAATTGGTTGTGCTTACGGGGAGACGGGAGCCACAGCGGGAGGGTGAAGTGTCACACACACACACACAAACACACATACACACGCACAAACACACACACACTAGCTTCTTTTGTATTCAGATTGTGTGCAGCATGACAGTGGCAGGGTGTGTAGACACAGAAACAAACACACTCAAAAGAAAGACACACACCAACACATTCTTGCTCTCTTTCTCACACACACACACACAGAAGGGAGGTCAGGCAGAGATTAATGAGACTGTAATAAAGGCTGAATGAGGTGAGCACGTCCACCACAGAACCCAAACATCCTTGGGCAACAAGGGGACGTGGCAAGGGGAAGAGAGGAGACTGGAGAGGAGACGAGCTGACCCCGGCGTTTGCCCAGAGGCCACTCAAACCTCAGACTGACTCCTGGAGTCAAACAGAGAAGGGAGGAGAGGAGGGGTAGGCAGAGAGAGAAAAAAAGAGAGGAATGAAGGCAGAGGCAGAAGAAAAAACATTGTGTAGGTAGTCCTTGAGTCAGATCGGCTTATTTCCATCAACAAGGGAAATGTGTTTTATAGCAGGTTTTGGGAAGGTACCAGAAGAAGAAGAAGAAATTATGTGGTAGTATTGCATTCAAGGAAGCATTCTGTGATTCATCACCATGTTTATGTTTATCCAGGGCTATATTGTAGGTGGTTGGGTAGAATCTGTAACAGATGCTATCATATAACTCTAAGGTGAAAACCTACCAAAATCTCCCCATGATACCATGAGACCTATTCCCCTCACTCTGACTAATGAGACTAGAAGGAAATCTGAGGTGAGAGTTAGATACACAGAGACAGGCCAGCTAATAGGGAGACAGGAGTGTGGAGTTGCATTACCGATACAGACAGAGATTGAAACAGGAAGTAAGGAAGAAAGACTGAAAAGGAAGAGAAAGGCATGAGCTTGAAGGACAAACAAGTTAAAGCTATTTATGTGCCATTGTTGCTCCCCGCCACTGTAATCATCTAGGCCGAGAGGGAAAATGAAGCAGCGAATATTAAGCACTAACTGGTCATCTCAGCAGAGGGCAAACAGGGACATCATGTGTGTGTGTGTGTGTGTGTGAGATAGAGAGAGATGGTGTGTGGATGGGCGATAAACAAAAAAGCAATTAAGGGACTTGGATGACTTGGGGGTATGAGGAGGAACCGAGTGATGGTGTGGAGGGACTGTTGGGTGAGGTGCGGTGTGGGCATGTTTAGGACTCTGAGGCCTCCAGAATAATCAAACCCATTAGCCCTGGTGAAACCTTTGAGAGAAAGGGAAACCACTTAATTTGCTGAGATGGACAGGGAGGATATCAGAAGAGGGAGGCAGATGGGACTGTGGGCTGAAGTACGGTTAAGACTTGAGATGCAGCAACGTCATAAAGAGAAAACCTGTTAGACATGCTGATGCTAAGCAGGTGTGGGCTTGGCTATTAGCTGGCTATTAGACCTCCTGGACAAAATTGCTGCTGGAAGTGGTGATAGAGGGAAGATAGTTGGTGGCACATGTGGCAAGAGTTGGGGTTTCCCTGGGGTCCTGGAAAGTCCAAACCTTGTGTGTTCTGGCACATAATAGGCCATGTACACCAGCCAGGTGGGTGCTACATATTGATAGGGATTAGTGAAGCCCCCTTTCCTGGGTAAAGCATTTTGAGTGTCCTGAAATGTGTTGTGTTATCCTACAAGAAGCATCCTTTGTGAATCTACGCCTAAACGCAACATCTATTTAAAATATGCACTGTTCTTTCTGAGTCACTATTTACCATGGCTGGCAGCAATGCCTTGTCTGACACCAGGCCTTTTTAAACCCTCACACATGCTTTGTGGTGTTTCTCTCGCACTTTGGCCACTTAGTGTTCTGGGATTCCAGTGTACAGGAGGCGAGAGCTGCAACACCTGCTCCGCTTCAGGCGGAAACACACAGCATGCAATTTCATCCACAGGAGTCGCTGGGTAGAGCAACTCCTCAACCCACATCCAAACCCCAAACTCTTCCATTCCTGCTCCACTGACTGCTGCTTAAGACAGGAACAGGGCTGTGTGCAGAGAAGAAGATTCAAAAAATGATACACCCACTGCAGAAGGGAAGATGGGAAGGGATAATGTTTTAAAAATATATTTTCATTTCAATCCATTTCAATCATTAGTGTGCCACTCTTTGGAAGCTGTTTGCATAATTGCACCATCAAAAGGATAAAGAGAGAGAAGCGTGGGGGGAAGGAGATGAGGTCCTGTAATTAAATTGGTGAATCGAGTGGCACCTCAAACAATTACAATCATTCCTGGTAACGAGGGTGTGATTTTTAAAATGTTTCATCAGTGATGCATAACTGCTGGAGATGCTGCTTGTTGTCCAAAGGTAATTACTCAGCCCACAACATGGAGTTGTTTACACAGGGCAAACATTTCTGCTCTCCATAAAGACCATGTGATTGACAGGCAGATTTGATCACAGAGTTGTTAAGACACTGACCACCTCTGAATGTCATTTTGATGTTCGAATTCCTAGCCTTTATCTGCACTTTCATCTAGAACTGTCTGTCACACTTTGGGTTTCACCAGCAGGAGTTTTTTTTCCAAACAGAATCAGCACAGCTAATTTCCATGAACAAATGCAATCAGCCACAAAAGCTCCTTTCAGCACTACCTGAGGTTTATGTCTTTCTGTGCATCCCAGCATCCCAGGACCCTTGACTCTGGAGTGGACCAGGGGAGGTGGTAGACCACCATGCTCATCAAAACCTCACAGCTACTTGTGAGTGGGCACAGGCAATCTCCCCAGGTTAACAGCTTCCTTCAGAGAAATCCCTCCAGACAACAAACATGGGGCTAGCCCTACATTATGATGCATAACTGTGCGCGCGTGTGTGTGTGTGCGCGCGTGTGTGTGTGTGTGTGTGTGTGTGTGTGTGTGTGTGTGTGTGTTTGTGCGTGACCTGCAGTCATGCTAGGAACAGCCACCTGCACACTAACAATCACAATGCACTTAGATAGATTAACATTTTCTGGCATAAAAATGTGTCTCAGCTCACGCTTTAGTCAAGCATTTTGAAAGGCTATGTAATGAGCTCTTAAGGCCTCATTAAATATCATAATTGTATTTTTAACAATATTTCAATACTTCACTGTCACAGAGCTACAAAATGGAGCATTCTTCTTGGTGTAACACAGCTGAAATAAAATAACTGTCAGTAATTGACTAACTTCCACAGCACCTTAAGTGTGTCTAAATGAATTAGTGCATGGCTGAGCTGCAGTTGGTGAATATTTATTTTTTTAACTGTGGCAGCTGTATTATACAAGCAGTCTTCTGTAGCTGGAGCACAAGGCATTTCATGAGGTCATTTCTAACACATATTAAACTCAACAACCATCCCAGACCCACATCACTCTCCATTACATTCGTTCAGAGTGAGCTCTCCTCACTCGACATGACAGACTCATTTTGGTGAAATGGAGAGTTGCTCTACCATTCCTTAATGCGTAGATGGGCTGCCTTGACAAGAGCACGGGTTTGGTGGGGATTAGACGGCCATGAGATGCAGTGCAGCTCAACCACAAATCACTGTAATTACATGGTGAAGCCACACAACTGCCCAAGCCATTTCCCCTATGTAACCACCCAGCCAATCCATCTGTCTGACAGCCAGCCAACATCACCTCCTCCACACACACACACATTCACGCACACACACACACACACACATATACTCACATACTCTTACGTTCCCTCTTCTACAAGCACCAAACATAAAACCTCATTCTAAACCCTGTATAGTGACCATTATGCAAAAGCTGCACAACCTCCCTCAGAGGGGTGGGGGAATTTCCCTAGGCCTGTGCAAGAGAACCATGTAGGGGGCTCATGTCTGAGAGCAATGTGGGGAACCATAAGACAGAAGAGTGCACTGCAACCGTGTAGGAAAACCCTATGTGTCAACTTGTGGAAGTGGAAGGTAGAGCCATGCCAACAAAAACTGGCTGTATGGTTTATGAACGTGTCTGAATAATGTCAACACTGTGTTGTGGTCTCCACTACCAGCTCCCCAACCAGGAGATGATGAAAAATGAACAGGCTCTCCATACATGGAGTCCAAGGGAGGAAGTTTAGTAGGTTAGTGGGTGGATAAGAGATAGAAAGAGAGAGAGAGAGAGAGAGAGATTGGCATAAAGTTGGTTGTTGCCATGCAGTTCCCTGGAGACTACCCTTAAGTCAAATAAGTCACCACACTTCCAAAATCAGATCGTCTGGGACCAGGGTTGAGCTGACCGGCTATTCCCAAACTTTTCCAAAAGTGCCATTCTTAGACTTTCCACATTAATTCACAGAATGGGCAAGAACCCTCATAGTTCAAGGCTTCCTCTGTGTTTGTGTGTGTGTGTGTGTGTGTACCTGGGTGTATGTAGGGGAGGGTTATTGGGGAGGTTGCAGGGGTTCCCTGCAGGAGGGACTACTTTGGTCATTTCTGTCATTTAAGCAATAATATAGCCTACCTATAGTGTGTGTGTATGTGTGTTGTGTGTGTGAGAGAGTATGTGTGTGTGTTAGAGTGTGTGAATGTGTATGCATTTCTGTGTGTATGTGACTTAGAGACAGACATCAGGCACAGCATCATGCACAGGGACGTAATGACCTGAATTTCGTGAAAAGTAATAGACAAATGAACTGGCATTGCAATGAAACACACATGGCAGAAGGCTGAGGGACTGCACAGGAATATTCAAGAATTTAGCATTTTAGACGTGTTGAAGCATACCATTCATCATAAGGGGAAAAATTATATATATATATATATATATATATATATATATATATATATATATATATATATATATATATATATATATATTATACAACAGTTAGGTCCGGTCAAACTATTTTGCAATTTCTGATTGGATGTGACGCAGTCTACGCATCACTAGGAGTAAAGATATCCCACAATATAATATGGGTGACTCCTCACAGCTAATAATCACTCTGCATTTTCCATTGAGAGAATTTCCAAGCTGTTGATTAACTACTGCGTTGCTTGGGAACGGGAGATGCAAAACTAAGCTTTTAACTATTTTGGGAGGCAGAGAATGAACAAACATAAATGAAAACTAAACGGTAGAAAATCCAATGGCAATGGAACCGTTGTATAAAAGCAATATAACACTTGTGGTTGTGACGTTGTTGGTGGATATCCTCACGGATGTGGTTACCTAGGGCACTCAACCTTCAGCTTCATATAGAAATTATTTATTATATTATATTAGTGTCTCTCATGTTAAATGTGTGAGACTTGAGGGCCCTGGTGTATGTGTGTTTGTTTGTGTGTGTGTGTGTGTGCATACATATGTGTGTTATGCCTGTGTGAAGGTTGAGGTTGACCAGAAGTCTTTGTCTTGAGCGTCAGTGTGTCTGTGTGTATGTCTTAATGTATGTGTGTATATGCATGTCAAAGAGTGTGAGTGCTAGTGTGTACATACATTTCTATATAAGCTACTCTTTGTGTGAATGCAGAGAGAACGAGCGGCTGTCTGAAAGTTGTTGAATGTGTATGTGTGTGTGTGTGTGTGTGTGTGTGTGTGTGTGTGTGTGTGTATTTAGATGAACTGTGGCTTGTAATAGCTCATACCGACTGGAAGCGCCTTGCCAGAGTTTCAGTGTGAACTCTCTGTTCTAGTTGTTCTCCAAGTGATGCACACACACACACACACACACACACACACACACACATATCAACGTCCTCTCCAAACACACACACACACCTTGAAACTATTAACTCGGGTCATGTGGGATGTAATTGGTGAGAACCTGATTGTCTGCTATTATTTTGCCCTCTCCCTCTTCCCCCTCCCCTCCCCTCCCTTCATCCTCTCTCCGCTGACCCCCAACAGTGACAAGGACAAAAATCACATTAACACACAACTAAAACTCCATTTTGATTGATCATTTACACATTGGCCATAAAGCTCACAGTGTATAGGTCTTCACTGTGTCCAGGTGGGTATCACAACAACTGAGTGTTTATTAAACAGCCACGGACCCCAGGGAAATATGAAGAGGAAGGCCAAACAGAAGAAAAAGGGGAAAAAGGAAGAGGAAAGGAAAAAAAAAAGAAAAAAAGAAAGAACACAAGAAAGAAAAACTTACAAAGTTCCATTAAGTGGATGCTTGGAGGGGAAATTTAATCCCAAGAGAGATCTATCATTTCTTTGGTCTGCAAGAGACCAGACGGCATTTTGGGCTATTTTAGAGATAAATGTCATCAAATTAAATCCGACCGTGAAGCCAAAATAGTGATAAATTGTGAACAAAAATGGCAAGGGGGTTTTTGGTCAGGGGAAGAAGGAAGAAGTGATGCGACAGGCCCATTCAGCAACTATACTTTCATCCCAAAAAAGGCACACAGTGTACTTTTGGATGTGTGTGTGTGTGTGTGTGTGTGTGTGTGTGAGTGGGGGGTTTAGGTCTGTATTTGGAATGAATTGAGCACGTGACTACTACATGCGCGCTCTGGTCTCCTCGTGGAAACGCAATGGAGCCCCTGGGCTGTTCTCACGCTCCAACCGCCCAAAAATCATGCAGGAAGTGGGGGGGGGGAGGGTCACTGTGGGGAGGATGGGGTCAGGCAAGGGGAGCGCTAGGGGTTCTGTGTGTTTGTGTGTGTGTTTGTGAGTTTCTAAAGCCCAAGGGGGATGCGTCCCTTAACTGTAGGTTATTTTTGGAGACTGACTGGTCGGTCCCCAGTTTATCTTCTGCTCTATCAGTGGCAAGACAAAAGACATAGAGCTCTCAAAAACACACCACGTGCATACACACACACACACACACACACACACCATGGAGGAACAAGGCTTATAACGCCATTATAAAGCACTAACAAGATAAACATCTCCCACACAAACACAAAAGTGGGAACACAAACACGCATACACACATGCGCACACACACACACACTCACAATGCCCATTTTACACATACATAAATGACACCATACACAATCATGACCCAAAGAGAGACTACACACTAGTTACATAATGAACAGTGCACACAGACACAGACCCTACACAGTCAAAACAGGTCACTGCCACAAACAAGCATAGAGGAAACTCACTCAAACACACAAATGGATAGCAATGCCCCCCCCGCCCCCCCCCCACACACACACACACAAACTGCAGCCTCTATCCTCCTCCACAATCCATATCACATGTTCCTGTAAAAGCAAAAGAAATATTTCCATATTAATCTGCTCACACATTCACAACCACACACACACACACACACACACCATAGCTTTGTCAGACATAAAAGAAACAAGCAGCCAGGCCCTGAAAAGGCAAACACAGCTGTGGGTTTTCAAGGCCCCAACAGGACACAACAGAGAGCTCTATTCTGTTTATCATCAGTAATACACATGTAATGAATGCCCTCTCTCTCGACCTGAACTCACAGCAAGATAAGAAATGAATGAAGCGCTATCCCAGAATGCCATGTTGTGGGGAGGAAGTGATGGATGACATGGCTTTATGGAGAACATACGGCACGGATCTGTGCATTCATTCCCAGTCCAGTAGATCTGGTTGGTTGGGTCAGAGGGGTTATGCACACAGGCGCACATATCATTCCCTCCAGGCAACCGAAAGCCTGAGGCCCCACCAGGTAGTCTGAGTAAAGTTCACCGTCAGGCCCTCTCACTAGTACAGCCCCAGCAGTTTCCTCATTTATATTCTGCCAGAGAGACTAAAAGACAGGTGAAAAAGAGAGGGGAGAGAGAGAAAGAAGAAAAAAGTTACTCCTCTACTTTTTGAAAAAACATTCAACTTATAGAAGAGAAGAGGTCAATGTGAACTTCGGCTGCAGTAAATGTCTTGACAGAAAAAAGGAAAAAAAAACACAAGATAAGAGTTAGCAAGGAGGCAAACTGATATTCTACTGGCGCGACTAACTGTCAGAATACATTCGTGATTGAAATTGCAAACGACGCGAGAGCCTGAGAAAGCGACGCCCCCGGGCTATATTAGGCGACAACGTTCTCCGACACTGCCAATGTGTCCATGTCCACTTTTCAAACTATGCTGGATAGTTTAAACAAATACCTCAACTAGTATCACTGAAACTGCTAGAACCAAAGATCAAGTGCCTGTGACTACGCTCCAGGGTCAAGAGCAGGTCCCTAAGGACCGGCAGTAGCCATGCTTCAGCCATACAAGGGAAAAATTACTCCAGCTCATATATGACTAAATGAATCCGATTAAGGCTTCTTGTGTTCTCGCACTGCCAAGAATTGGGGAACTGCTGGGGAAGGAGATGAGGGGGAGGAAAGGAGTGTGTGTGTGTGTGTGTGTGTGTGTGTGTGTGTGTGTGTGTGCGTGTGCGGGTGGAGGGGGCATTGTTTGTTTCTGACACTGTATGAGAATCCGGAAAATTCCAGTGTGCATGTAGAACAGCCCAGAGGAGAAAGATGAGCAGGCGGAGGAGGGGAAGACAAACAAAAACACTGGACAAACACAAATAAGCAAAGGCCATGGGAGGGAGAAGAACGGACGGGTGCAGATGGAAGACTGGTGAACTCTCCTAGATGTGAACCATTCTTCCCTTGACAACTGGAGGGGTGGAGGGAAGAAACGGATGGATGGATGGATGGATGGAGTGCTGAGTTGAAAGGATAGAGATGGAATGGAGGAGGACAACATGGAGGTGGTCCCATACTCCCAGCCTTCCCTTTTCCTCACACACACACACACACACAAACACACACACACACACAAACACACACACACACACAAACACACACACACACACAGCTCTGTGTATATCATGTGTCTGTCCCACCAGCACCAGCACCAGCACTCCCAGTGATTTTCTGTGTCTATTTATAAGCCCACGTGTCCAAAGACAGTGGGAATGTTGTGATTTTCCCATATTAAGGAGGCACCAGAAACCCTGCAAACCTGCTATCTGTTAAACCATCTATCCAACATATGGCCAGTGGTATGGAATCAGATAGGATTTTGTGGTAGATTTACAATGTTGGCCTATTATGTACCCCAATCTTGGCACAAGGGTCAAGAAATTCTCAAAATCATTCATCTGTATCTTTACACTAGGCAAGTCTACGGTAAACAAACCAAAATATGTCTCATAGTACTCGTTGGAACATCTGTCATTGAAGTCCATGCAAACTATCAAAAGCAAGACAGAGACTTTTGTATCCATCAAATAGTGAGATGGTAATGGAAAATTCGAGTCTGGGAACCAGAACCACATCAATGAAGATGTAGGGTCTGGCAACAAGATAGAACTCACACTAGAGGGGAGTGACCAGCAATGAGATCTAAAGTTAAAATTAGCTTTTGAAGCATTTAAGCCTTATTTAAACTCTTCAAAAGCACAGCTAATACGCCATTAACGTAAGTAATGCTTTTAATTGCAGTTGAAATTATGACGTCCATAGTGTAACTAAAGACAGTAATTCATGGGTTGTGAGTCATATAATTCCTGCCCCATGTTGGATAAGCAATTGATATTGATCCTGGGGATTTAGGCTACAGAGCTGATGAGCACCAACGGCTTGTGACCAGATGCAAAATTCTCAGGCTATGAAAATTCTGGTGGTACCTTGACCTCATAACATTCAGTCTGTGAATAATAAATGACAATTCCATTGGCAACATTATCAGAAACATGACAGACAGTAATTTCTCCATAGTAAGGAAAATCTATTTTGGCATGAAACATGTGAAATTGCAAGATTGAACACAGGTCTGCATGATCTAGTGGGGTTAATGAAGGTCAAAATAATCCTTCATGTTGGCCATCTGGAACACCTGCGGAGGACAACATCTGATCTAACCAGAGTCAGATAAGGCTGCTTTTGTTTTTCTCCTGCATCTCAAAGATTTAATTGTCACACTATCAAAAGTGTATATGAAATCTGAAGGCTCTGATTTAGACAGGTCCAGGAGCAGTTAATCATACAGGTTGATTCAGTGTAAAGACTGCAATGGCTATTGACAAGAGATAATAGCCAGAGCTGTAATCTTTATGTTGAGAACTATAAATCACTCTGCGGTGTGGCAAGAGTTTTAAACATGGCTGTATTGAAAACATATGCAGCTTCATGTGCAGAAGGCCATGCTTTGTGAAGCCACAGAATTATGGAAGAGAATCAATGTTTTCAGCTCACATATTCTCACAAAATTCATATTCCATGGTTTTCTAAGCACAGGTCTCATAGGCAATATCTTTTTTTTTCTCTTTATGAGAATAAGCTGGATGGAGGATATGTATTTGATATGAGATTAAGCACACCATTTGGTCACTGCAATCACAGGTAATCAAGAGATGCCTGGTCCCAAGGGCACAGCAGGACAACTGGCACACTAAGTCAGGTAAACATTGATATGCAAAATTATTTACCCATCTAGCTCTTTCATCCACAACAACTTATTCTAAAACTGAAAACTGTCTTCCTGGATTAAATCTAAAAAACCCTGGGCGTGCACTGGAGTATGTACAGGGCTAACAGAGAGTTTCACATACAACTATGTGTGATTGTTAAAATACTGATAGAAGTTAGTGTTCCACAGAACCATGTAGAGGTGGATCTGGTGTTCCACCACCAAGACACTTTCAATTACCTTGTGGACAAAAAAAAACTCTGAAATAAGATAGAAAAACGATAATGGGTCCCATTACGATTATGTGTGTCCTGTACCATTTTGATACAGGATACACATATTTATATTAATGTGTACATATAGAGGTGTACTGATCAAGACAGGCAGAAAACGGCAGATGCTCAGGGCTAAGACTTTTAACCTTTAATAACATGCAATATTTAAGAAACTTTCCTGCACTGATACCTAGTGTTGTCTCAGATAAATTCCAGAATCAATATCAGTTTAACTACAACAGCCTTGAGTTAAAGTGACACCTTTGTCTGTGTTCTCTTTGTAACTTTCTAGATGTTTTTTTTTTCTCCCACATATTTTGAAGCTCGACAGTCCTTGAGTGACCTATCTGCAGCATTCTTGCTCTGTTCTCCATCTGTCTCAAGGCTGGCTAATAGCATTTCTGTAAAAAAGAAAAGGTGACAAACCAAACATGTACATTGTCATCTATGGAGCCTTTCACTTTACAAGTGCTCAAAGAGAAGCGATAGAAATGGACGAAAAAGAAAAGGAGAAAAGAAAGACAGAAAGATGGAGCAAGTGAACAAAAATGGCCTCTTTGGTTTGCTCTAGTCTGTTCAAGGTAACAGTCCATCATGGCAATTTACACAGTGGTTACCTTGGGGCTGTAAATGCTTCACACTCGTGTGTAATTATGACCGGCTAATTATTACACCGGCGGTGGTGCGGCAGAGGAGCCTTACAGGAAGGCATTAGCAGCTCAATGTGGCTAATGAATACAGATGTGTGCATCTGGTAGGAGGTGATGAGGTGTGACACCGTGCTTGGGCAGCAGCTGTGTGGACCTGCCATCAGCCCCCGCAAAACCAGCAGACTGAGGATGGAATGAGGAGCAAGACACAGCACAGACAGTGAGGACCCATTCAGACAGGGCAGTTAGCATGAAGAATGCAAGGATGCCTTTGTTTACTAAATGAAACATGGCCCCTGTAGCATCACTCAGGACAATGATTATTTATGCATATGTTGTCTGCAGTGGTTTCAGAAACAATCACTGCCTGATGCCCGTCACTGGACTAGGGGTGGGAATTGATAGGATTTCATCAATATCAATGCCACTGTCGATTCTGCTTATCAGTCCAATTCTTTATCAATTCTCTTATCAATTCCTGACTGTTTAGATGGAATTATAAACAGATTTTCAGTATCAGCACATAGGCCTATAATATAACCTAATCTACTAAGCTGACCATAGCAACTTCTAAGAATGAGGGAAACCATGTAGAACTGTGTTATGTATTTCAACTTTGTTTTCAAAAAGACCCATAGACCTGGTCGGCATGTCGGCATTGATAAGAGGAATTGATAATCTCATAGCGGTTCAGTTTCATTGAATTGAAGCATTCGATTCTTGGTTCTACTTTAGTCACTGTTTTCAATTCACACCCCTAACCTGGTCAATTTACTAATTTTCTACCTCCCCTAGAGTTAAACAATTGAGTCTTAAACTTCTTCCAAACTAGCTTCAGGTTAGCATATATTATTGAATTTGGTTGCCACTAGCATCTCATCCATTAGCATATTACTTAAAAGTGTCCACAGAATTCCTTTCCTATTTAAAACTTGACTCTTTTGCAGTTACAAGGTTTTTTAAACCCATATGTCATGGAACTAGACACTTGTTTCAACATAATAATCAGGACCAGTAGCTTGGATTGACTGAGCTATGCTTGGACTACTTGATCTATGCCTGGAACTACTTGCTCTGCTTGATTATTATGCCGGAATGAGAGTATACTTCAGTGTCATATCGGTTTAGAAAATTGTCACATTTCATTTTCAATGCTAGAACACCATGTAACTACAGAAGACTCAAGTTTTAAGTAGAAAAAATACCGGAATTCTGTGGACACAAGTAAGACGCTAATCATTGAGATGCTAGTGGCAACCAAAGGATTCAATGATATATGCCAACCTGAAACTATAAACCACTAAAAACAATGAAGCGAAAAACACCAAAGTCTGGATGAACTGAAGAAAGGTCAAACTCTATTGTTTAAGTCTAGGGGAGGTGGAGAATTAGTAAATTGCCTAAAACGGTGGCATATTCCTTTAAGGAAACACAAATGTGTGGACACTCACACACACACACACACACACACACTGTAACCTGTGATCTGTTTGTGCATCTGAATATGTGAAAATCTTCCTAACAGGACCCCTAATAAGCAGGAAGAAACCTCACACGCCAACTTAAAAAAATCTGGCCTCAAAAAGTAATTGCCTCTTCATTTTGGTGCAAATGTGGTGTATCTGCAAGCCATTATGGCTCAAATGGCAGGCAAGATCTAATTATTATTTACTTTATTTACATTTACATTATTTACTGAGTCCCAGAGCATGGGTGAGAGAGCTGGCCTGGGTAATATGTCTCGCTTCTGCAACTGAAACTTTTACACCTCCATTAGGCATTTATAATTTGTTAGCTGTCGAATTTTCTTTACTACACTGCCGTTGTTGGATATTACGCTGGGGACCTGAGATGGTGGCAGCCTCACATCAGGTAACATATGGTCCCGTAACATGAGAACTTCCTAAAGGGGGCTGACGTATATTTCCAATATTCTCACTGTCACCACTGGCCAAGCCTGTGGGGGGGTGGGGGTGGCGAGGGTGCTTTGGGCTGTTGTGACTCTGTGGCACAGAGGTCCAATCCATTCTGTGGGACATTCAGTCTCCCAGAGGCTTCTGGCTTCTGGAATGTTTACAAAGAATACAGAGATGTTGAACAGCAAAACAACAACAGGACAAGAATCTCAATGAATGCCCACCCGTGTGTTCTAGGCTGATAAATCTGAACATGGGAAGGTGGCCCTGAGTAGTGACATATGTTTTTGTTTTTTTCCCCTCTGTCTCGTTCACTGTCAGTCAGCATGCTGGCAAAACATCACGTCAGAATCTTCCAGCGGCTGGAAGTTCTGGGCTAAAGTTAAGAGTTATGTTAAGGATTAGATTTTACAATCCACTCTCGAGAACGCACCCTAGTCTCCAGATGAATAGCGACTTCTCTGGGAATTATTTAAGACGCGGGAGACAGCCGGCTTACATTCCACCGCGAGCCATCTCTCATCACGGAATCCCCTGAGGAGTCGTACCCCACCGTACCGCTCACACGCAGCACTGCATTATGGGATGGGGGAACGGAAGAGGCAAGGGCCTGCAGATGTGAGAACCCTGGAGCACATCTTGCTCCTTATCCAAACAGTCGCTGCACCCAGCTGATGGGTGGGGATAACGAAGGGGAGAGTGCTGGGTAGTGGATGGGTGGGTGTGAAATTCCAGAGGTGGTGTCTGTCTGTCTGTCGGCACCGACCCCCAGGTTTTATCAGATCCTACACAAATACGCCAAAGCCTGGCAGTGCAGCTTTGTCTTTGCAGCACACACATGGTCACTCAAGCAGATAACTGGGCAGACATAATACTTCTCTTTAAGCCTGCAGTGATACAAGGGAAAAGGTTGAAGGTCATTGAAAACAAAAGTCTGCCAAGCCCAAGGCCAGAGAAAGCTGTGGATTAAGGGACGAGTGTGTTCCACACAAAGTCTGCAAGCAGCCCCTGATCCGGGAGTTTAATTACTGAAGTAGCCTGGCTTCCCAAATCGCTGATGTTGTGAAGGTCAAAGTGAAAATGACCCTGTGCTGATGATCACAGAGTCTCATAAGGGCCGCAAGAAAGCCCTCACAGGAGCACATCATCAGAGGCTTGGGAGGATGTTAGGGCTGTGGGGGGGCTGTGTGTGTGTGTGTGTGTGTGTGTGTGTGTTGGTCTAGAGAGTA
>JAIFZK010000136.1:1165000-1332500 GCA_027481765.1 Tenualosa thibaudeaui | reverse complement strand
TGATGTTGCATGGCTTTTTGCTTCAGATAAATACCATGGCAATACCACTAGCTATGCTCGGCTTGTTTTTAAGAGCTTGTTTTTGAGAGAGAGAGACTTGCTCAAAGAAATGAATGACTATTAAAGTCAATCTGGACCCTTGTTAGCAGTGCACAGTGTCATCAAAGTATCAGTGGCTCAGCTTGACTCTGGACACACTCACACTTTTAATAAGTGCGCAAGCTGATGACCAGGCATGATGCTGTGGCTTTTAATCAAAACTTGCTGCAAACTGATGAGATTGTAATTAAACACCTATCTGCAGGGTTTGCGGCCCCTCACACACACACACACACACACACACACATACACACACACACAGACTTGTGGATCTTGTGTGCTATAAAATAATCGCCTTCTGTGAACCAAAAATGGCTGCTGCGGAGTATTTGCCAAACACAGCAATGTGATCTGCTTGAAAAGATGCCGTACAAAACACACAAACAACAGTGCTCACACAGTTCACCCAGATAAAAAAACACTGTTTGAACAAGCCTTACAAATGTATTCTTTTCCACACAGGGCACTAAATCATGGCCTGGACAACCTCACATATAGGCTGTGTGAATGCGGGTAAACTGTTCACAACCCAAGAACAACATACCTGCTCTTTTTTCCTCTCTTTACCCCAGATCTTCCCCCAGATCATCTATACCCAAGCCTAAAATATATTTTCAGTCTTCATATAAAGCACCCTTACTGCCACCCGCGTTCTCTGTGATGGAAGCCGATTAGAGGCCCAGTGGTGATCTTTCAGGATATTATATTGCCTTTCAGCAAATAGCTCCTCGAAGAAGTTTCCTTTACTTCACAGAGAGTGTCCCATTCACAGTGTCCTCCTATTAGTGTCTCCCAACAGGCAACTACAAAAGGCAATGACCCCACACACACACACACACACACACACACACACACACACACACAGAGCCAGGGCCTCAGCTTTAAGACAGCACATGTGTTCATTTGAGAGCCTGACACTGTAAGATGTCACTCCATGAAGGAATACTGTGGAGATCAAGGCAGCCACAGACCACGGGGTAGCAGTGACTCGACTCTGGTTTTGGCCCTCTGAGAAAGTGTTACGTGTCAAGCTGAAAGCATATGACGGCATCACACTTGACTTCACACTCGAAAACATTCTGCAGTGGGCATCTATATGTTTCACTGGATTTTTCCTTTCAGAAGACAAATGAATGCATTCATGCTCTGAATATATTCATAAATGAATAACTTACTTCAAATGTATTTTATGAAATAAATCTATTTAAGCATATCATGGGGAACACATTTCACTGTTATGATGTGACTTTCAGCTGTATCAGCAATAAATTCTGCTCTTGATGTTTGAAAGGTTAGTGTGCCTACTTTACTTTAAGATTCGGAGGCCAAACAACTCTGCTATGTGCAGACAGGGAATAAGAAAATCTGTCTAAATAATACTGATGGAAAATTCCAGGTCTACAGGAGCGAACATCTGTGTTTGGGGAGGGCTTCATTGAAGAATTATTTGGAAAAAAAAAAGGAAGTTGATAAGCAGTCAGTAGTACTAACAGAAGACAAACTGTGTGTCTGTGTGTAGATGTATATAGCTGAGAGTTTGTTTAAATGTCTTTTATGTGTACTGTATTATAAACATTATAAACAGAACAGCCTGTGCCAGAGGGAGGGAGGGAGGGAGGGAGAGAGAGAGATGAAAAGAGGTGATGGAAGAAGCAAAGCAAAAAATGTGAGTGTGTCAAAGCACAAGGCAGCAAGGAACAGAAGAGAGATATTTTCATTTATGCATTCAGCAGACGCTTTTATCCAGAGCAACTTACATTTTGTCAACTATCAATTAGTTCAGGGCCAGTCTCCCCTAGAGCAACTTAGGGTTAAGTGCTCAAGGGGACAACGATGTAGCCAGGATGCGAACCCACAATTTACAGGCTGCTAGAAAGATACAGGCAGAGAAAGAGAAAGAGAGAGAAACAAAGATAGACAAACACAAAAAGAGTTCAAATGCAAGTCTGATACAGATGATAGAGATACTAAGACAGAGAGAAAGGTTTGATGTTGTGGCTGTCTGAGACTGTGAATCTGTGTGTGTGTGTGTGTGGTGAGGGAAGCTCCCAACTATTGAGCACTCTGCTCACTGTCTAGTCCACTTGATGGATTTCTCTGAGGAAGAAGAGCGAGTGCGGCCCTCTCAAAAATAATACATGATCTCTAACCCTTAGCAGTGTGAGACAATCGGCGCATTTAATTTCCCCAGCTGCTCTCCACATCATGCCAATTGCTCTCCTTCTCTTCTCTCCCTGCTCTGAAATGGACGCATTGATTGTGTCAGCTCTTGTTTAAGTCTCCGCACCATGGCCATCTACTGGCCCTCATCTCAGGCGGCCAGGGCATGGACCACCAACAAATCTCCATGGACGACCTGTCAATTTTCATTAGAAAACACACATTAATTGTGTGTTGTAGTGCTGCTACACAAAAAAACTCTGTTCCAGAGCCCCTGGAGTGGATAACTGTGGTCACCAGCAGACAACAGAATGAACCACAAAAAACACCCTAGTTTCAGTTCCAGCCCTCCCTCATCCTCCTCCCAAGTAAGGGAGATCACGGTCAGCAAGCCCTGGTCATTAGACCAACTCACAAGTGTGTTGCGGGCCACTAAAAATGGGCCGTAACTAATCAGATGTACAGCAGAGGGTCAGTGGAAGGGATAGAATTTCAGCAAACCAACAAGAGAACAGCTTGAGGCCTCCGACAAAACAAACAAACGTTCAACAAAACAAAAGGAAGACACGCTTGAATTTCTGAGATCCAATTTCTGCAAAAGGGCCTTATGTTTTGATGTTGAACAGCTCTCCTTCAAATTAGGGTGCTTTTCCTATCATAATTAAGAGCCAATGTGTTTGTGGTTACGTAATTTTCAGGAGGCGTAGGCACGTAGGATCAGCATGTCTTTTATTAGATCCAAGATTCAAAGTAAAGGCTTGTCTTTGTGTGTTTGTTCCATTCTGATGAAAGCAGAGAATTGCACCGAAGAGAATATTCTTCAGGTTGAATACACAGAATACTAAATACTCATTAAGTCTGAAAATGGCAGAAAAATGTTACCATGTGAGCTAGTCACTGTAAACAGACAAATGAGAAGTCTAAAAAAACTAATGGTACAACAAACACACACACACTAATGAAATTAAAAAAAAAAAAACTTTGGGACAGCACACACAAACCCAGAAATTAGAGAAATAGTGTGTGTGTGTGTGAGTGAGAGAGAGAGAAAATAAAAGGGAGAATCTGAAAGAGAGAATATGTAATATTCAAGCCATATGTATCTGCTGTTGTTTCATGTCTATGCCCAGCACATGGAGCACATGTTTTGGATATGACTCCCCACTGCAGCAGGGACTCAATGTTCACAGGACCTGACAGAGGACCTGACAGAGAGCACCCCTGGAAGGCTCAAGCCTCGTGTGTCTTTGGAGGGAAATGCACCGGAACACCGGGACAGTTAAAAAAAAAGTCAAGGATGGACACCTCAGGCTCTTCCAGATGGGGAAGATATTGAGAGAGAGAGAATGAGAATGAGAGAGAGAGAAGCAGTTTCTCCAGGTCCCAAGTGGTCCTTTCACACCACAGCTTTCTGTCTGTGGTAGGACACAAAGGAAGAGGCCTGCAGAGAGTGAAAGGCCCAAAGGATGTGTTGTGGATGAAGCATGTTGTGCTGGTCGGTTTGGGGTAGGTGGGGTCCAATGGTGGAACAGTGGATCCAGTGTACGTGTTGTGGTGTTACCTAACGCAGCAGAGATCCGCACAGCGGAAATGTCAGACGAGGAGGAGGAGGCTCAAGGCTATGTGCAATGCAAAGACATTATTTGGGGGGGTGACACAACAATGCACCAGGGATCTGAGTCTATGGAACACAGAAACACAGAAGCCACATTATGACTGCAGCAGAAAAGAAGTAGAACAAAACAGAAAGAAAAGAAAAGAAAAGAAAGAAAAGCTATGTAAACCTCTCAAGGGCTGAATGAGTCTCCTGGCCATTCCCAGAAAAGGAATTGGCTAAACCTTGTTAATTAAACGTAATCTTGTTTATTCTAACCAAACAACCTAATTTAGCTAAGGATTTGTGTTAATTGACAAAGCAAAGACACCAGCTGCATTCTGGGAGGTTAATTCACAGCAGCACGATGGCTGTATAATTCAATATTATGAATGAGGCAGAATCTTACAATTACTTTCGGTCTGAACACTGGAAAAACAATGTGACTCAGGGCTGAAATTAATTGTCTCGGAAAAGCCAACTGATGGGTTTGGAGGAGGCATGGGTGGAGCATGCGTGCCCTTATTAGCTGCTGACTGAAAGGTTGAGGTGAAAGGTTAACTTAATTTGAGCAAGTCCTCAGAATGAGCACCAGTCACAGGGTGCAAAGGGTCCTCTAGATGTCAACTCTATGTCAAAACCAGCCTGGCTACACAACAGTAGACAGCTTCAGTGTGTGATAATTTCACCTGTGCTCTGAACCAATGCACTCCATTGTTTGATACTATATCAAAGACTAGATGCACATTTCCCTTACACTGTAAATTCATCATCATAAAAAAACATTTTATATCTAAGATTTGGTCAAACCAAATCAGCCAAACAATCAAAAATCAACCTTAAGCTGACCTTACCAAACCAGTTTAAACTGGTCGCAGCCTGTCGAACTGGACATTACTGGAGCTGGCTGGTTATGCAAAAAACAGCTAGAATGGCCATCATAAGCTGGTCAAACCTGCTAAAGCATCTAAACTAATACACAGACATACCTTCAACTGGCAAACAATAGCTGATAACCTTCGGTAGTAGATGAAAGGGGACATATGAACACAAATTGTAATGGAGTTGGACATAGTTTAGATCAAAGAATCATTTCCATACCCATGTACTGAAGTACTTACTAATTGTCTACCGGTATGAGCTAATGCAGAAGTGTGTCTGTGTGGGTGTACCTCTGTCCTGGAGGAAGAACAATTCTAGCACTGGGAGGAGAAAAATTAATGAACTGACTTTTATATCCTGTGTTTAATAAGGCTACAAATGAAATCCGTCTGGACAGTGTACCTACACTAGCCTCCACACTATTTATGGGGTTCTTCCACTACACCCTTTTAGCTCCACTCACTTTTTTTGCGTTTCCACTGGACTGGTCACTTGCTTTGGTCAGGTTCTATCCGTGCTAAGCCGTCGTGAACAGACTGCTGGCCACTGATTGGTCTGAGAGGGCTGTCACAAGTTTAGAGAACAGTACTGACATTAGTTTAAGTGGACAGAGCAAAATAAAGTTAGGGTACAACAATATATTAAGTTTAGATGACGTCCATAACTGGTAGGTTCTAGTTAACACGTAGGCATGTTGCCATATAGTTACTGCCATTCACTTGAATTCAACTCTGCACACCCCACCTACTTTATTCACGCCAAAATTGTACTTTTTTGTAATGGAAACACAAAGCACCTGGTACCAAAACCAAGCTGAGTTGGAAGTCCTTCTAAGGCCTATATAAGTGTCTCTAGTTGAGCTGAGTAGAGTAGAGCTGGTACTGTGTATGGAAAAGCCCTATTGAGTGCTTAAGGATAAAACACATACAAGATGTGATTTGAATTTAAAAGTCAAGACTGAGGGCAGTTACCACAAGAAAAACACATTTGTGCTGCTTACAGTACAGTAGTTGCTGGGCTGAGCCCGGATATTTGCATGTCTGATGGCTCTGAGAACTCATCTTATTTCCTCCCAGAATTGTGCTGTGCCAAAGCAAAACAAACCAAGCCTGTGCGTGCCTCAGCATAGCATGACACCACCTATGAAGACACTTGCTCCAAACCAGGCCTAATGAATTTTATGCAAGCATTAGCATTTGCAGCACACAGAGGCTAACATGATGTGTGGCTCTGCATTGTCAAAACCCAACCTCAGGCACCACTCCACCTTCAGCCGGCTCCATCCCCACAACCACCACCATCCAAATATTGCTTTTTAGTTTGTTTTCAGACGTAGCACGATGTAAGCCACAGTTTTATTTGTGTCCTGCTGTTACTCATCCACCTGACAACATGTCTCACCTCATTTGCCTCCCCCCTCTCCTACCTGACTGGCTCAGTGATGTACTAAGCAGCAGGGAGGCAGAAAAAGGAAGGAGGAAGTATTTTGTTTTTGCTTTTACTCTTTTTTTTCTGACCTCTTCACCCATGCTCTCACCCCTACCCTTATTTTTGTCAAAGAACCTCTCCTCTGTGCCCTTGTGAGAAACACTAGACTTCTCAAAAAAGACCTACTCCACAAGGTCCAGTATACCCACACTGGTGACGTGACTTGTAGATTAACAGTGTCTTGTCTGCAAGGATTGTGGATAGAACATTCCCTAAGTGGTCTTTACATTCACAGGGACACACACACGCACACACACACACACACTCAAGTGCAGAACACATGTTGTGGACAACATTCAAGTGGAGGCACACATCTGCAATTACTCTTCCATTTACCTATGGATAAAACTGTGCAAGTGTGGCTGAAAGAAAGAGATTGGATAGATGGAGAGAGAGAGAGAAAGAAACACAGAGAGAGAGATACAGAGAGAGAGAGAGAGATAGATCTATAACTCAAAGTGAGTGCTAAATTAAACAAGATTCAAGAGTCAACGCTGCAGGCATTCAGTGGAGATGCACCCTTTCCAACAACCTTCCAGGTCTGCCTCTTGGAAGCAGTGAGAAACAGCCCTGTAGCCAGCCACAATCTCCCATTATCACTCGCTGTGCAAATTACACACATGCGCATAGGGGTGTGTTTGTGTGTGGCATAATGGCTTCTCTCTGCACAGTGGACTCAGGGCCTGTCTAAGCAGAGTGAATAGGCTGTGAGCATCTACTAATCCACTGAGGAGGACAGCATGGTGATACGAGGGGAGAGAGAGAAAGTCCTCAACTAGAGAGGACTGTCAGCTCCAAGGTTACTTGTGTTGTGGTGTAGTGAGCATAAGAATAGGTCCACTGAAGATTGTGGACAAAAAAAAAGAAATAAGAAATGATGATCTCATCTTGACAATTTCCTGTGTTCCTTAGTGAGCATAGTTACAATGGGCTAAGACAAGTTCCCTACACATCTGAGCGATGTGCGCTAGACTTCTGCAAGGGGTTTGGAGTCATTCCTTTAACATTCTGAGTGGGATCAGATTATGGAACTCTGCTTTTGGTTTGATCCTGATTAAAAAAAGCCAAATTGTCAGGTTAGCTGTTGATTACATGTAACTAGGAGCATCAGGCTGTCTGATGAGAGGATTACACACATGGGTAAACACACATATACACACACCTGCACATACTAACACTCATTTCAGACATTTTCAGGAAACAAACATGAATCCCATTAGTGTCACAATTCTTCCACATTAGTGGACAGCCTGCCCATAATAAGGCAAGCCTACTGCTTTAAGCACTGCACAACTGAATGTTGCTTACCTTATATGGTTGTCTATTGCCATGGTTACCACAGCTGGGACTCAAGCATGCAAACGATGGTGTAGCTGTCATTATTGATCAAACTTGACAGCGAGTCTAAAGATACTCAATTACTTTAGTTCAGGGATCAGCCTGTAAGCCTCTTATGCAAATCTTTCACATTCCACCACAACTGGGACAAATTTGTCAATATCTCCCATTGACATCGGAAGCAAAACTGCTCTATCTCAGCCCATCAGGAAAAAGTGGCCGAATTGCCAGCTGCCGCTCATTTACATGTATTGATGAGAAATGAACCCAAGGAGCAGAGTGACAAAGCCCTTGTGGAACACTTGTGAAATGTGCTCTGGCAGAGTTGGTGGTGTTCCACGGACTGACCTCAACTTTGGACACTCAGGAAACTCAGTGCCACACTATGCTCCATAGCTAGCTAGTTACCATTCCCATCTCTCACTTTTAAAGCTCATTGGACTGACCATAGAATGAAGACACATCTAGAACATAGAACCTTATCCACCAAATTATCAATTACCAATTTAACCAATTATCCACGAAACAGTAACTCTGATGATTCACTCACGTTTTATCTTTCTTGGCCTTTTTCTCTGAGCTCTCCCTCAATCCCCCTCAAGACATGTGGTTTGTGTTACAGCCTCTTTTTGGGAAACAGCAGCTATGTGGGTCGACGGTCGACTGGTCTGTGTTTCCTCCTGTGTTTGTGTGCTCTGGGCCTCCAGAGAACTCTATGGAATTATGCGGCCAGTGTCCTTCCCCTCAAAGCACTGTAGAGTGAGAGCAGCACCAGCACATCATCTAGACTCATCAACAGCAGTAGGGCACAGGACGAAGAGTTCTTTACGAAATTCTTAGTTCCACAAAAAGGTGCTGTGTTTAGTTCAAGATCAGTGGTTCTCAACCTGGGCTCTCACCACCCCTGACAGTAGTGTTCAAGGCTGTCAGGATTAGACCTGCAATAAAATCATAACAAAGTAGCTGTTATGTCTATGAAACGGTGTTTTTTTTTACATCACTGCATATGTGGATTGCAAGTAGTGTGTTTGTGTTCTGCTCCTAGACAAATGGTTCTTTTCCTAATCCTTCTCTGTCTAAAGGAGCTGTAAAGAACCACATGCAGGTGGAAAAGGTACAGCCATGGTACCCTTTGGGAAACCTTTTCCTTCTTCAAGGGTGCATTTGGATTGATGGAGTGATGGTGACGGGCAGAGGTGAAGGCATGTAGAATGCTGGGAGTCTCCAGGGACCTTTCACCAGTGGAAAACCAATGGCCCAGGACTCCATACTCCCCCTTCCATTCCCTGTACTGCATAGATGGCATAGTTCCCTTTCAAATTGAATTAGACCTAATGTCATGTCTCAAAAATACTGCACTGTGAAAGCCATAACACTGACCCTTGTTTTCCTAGCCTGGTTTAGATACACGGGACTGTTCCTTTAGCAGCACTTTGGAAACGTCTCGGATTCCGCGCCGAGAAGCACTTCATTTTATTATCTTATTTCCCCTGTACCCACGGGCTGGCTGTGCTCCCTCTCTTCACCGTGACACATGGAATCACCAATCCTGATATGTGAAGCTCAGAATGTGAGCTCTGCCTGCCAGGCCTCTTTTTTCCCTCCCTATATTCAGCATGTAAATCCCGGCACTGCCACTCACGTGTTAATCGCTTTGTTGTCTCGGTGTGTCTGGTTTTTTTGTGTGTGTGTGTGTGTGTGTGTGTGTGTTCTTTCTGTGCCCTTTCTTGTTCCCCGGCTTCCTTGAAGGCATACTGTGTGTAGTTCTATAGGCCAGGAATGCATTCTGTGCATGCATGTATTTTCTGAGCACACAGAGTCAGACAGAGCTGCTCCACATACACACGCACATACATATATACACACATCCAGTCAGCTACTCAGGCACGCACACACTAAACACACACACAAACACACAGTCAGTCACAGTCTCTCTCTCTCACATACACACACACACACACACAGGGGTCATGTGAAGGCCTCTCTGGGCAATGTAAAGTGTTGACCCTGAGACGTGTCTGCGATGAGAGATGGGGCCTGGGCCAAGCCCTCAAGCACTTCACACACCTCGACTCAAAGTGCTACCAACCTCACACACACAAGGATACATGGACATACACTCACATAATCACATGCATACACACACATCACACACACACAAACTCACTCTCTCTCTCTCACACACGCATACACACACACACACTCACACACATAATCACAGGCATACACTCGCAACACACAACCTTACTCACGCTCTCTCTCTCTCTCACACACACGCATGCACACACACAGACACACACACAGACACAGAGTGACAGCCGGAAATCTCTGCCTTTCACCCATTCCGCCCCTGCACTCCCAGCCTCTGTGCTTGAGCGATCCGTGGTGGCAGAGTGACTGAGAGAGCTGAAGTTTCGGAGCAGTGAGTCCCAGGTTAAGCAAACAGCTCATTGTTATCAGTGAGTCGGCTGGAGCCACAGCAAGGCTGATGAATTTGTCAAGCAGAGAAAGAGAGAGAAAGAAAGAGAAAGAAAGAAAAAGACTGAGTATGAAATGACACAAAAAGAAACATAAGAAAAAGATACAGAGAGAAAAGACAGGGTTATCATGCTTCCTTGTTAGCTTGTCAATTTGTCAACTTCAATACCCCTCTCTAAATCCCATCACAAACACATTCATGAAGCTTTGATTGGGAAAAAGTACTCATATCCGTGTCAGTTTTGGAGAAATGCCAAGAGAGATGTGAGCTCATGGATGCAGACAGCATGTGTCATCCCTACACTTACATACTGGGAGGTGCAGATAAAATGCTGTCATCTACAGTGAGGGGACGATAGGCGCTCGTTTTCTCATGTCTGCTACTTGATTGGGACTCTGAGCTCACTCACAGACACCTAATCTCTCCCCTTGCTGTTCAAACTTCACAGCCACACAAACACTGCTCCACTATTTCTGCTGATTAGTGAAGTCACACACCGGTCATGGCCATTAGTGTCATGGTCCATCAGAAAGCACAACACTGGACACATACACTCACACACAAAAACACACACACGGTTCATTCTATTCTACCAGCATCACTGCCCTTTGCTTATAAAGGTCTTTTCTTGTATCATTCTGGCATTAACCCAAGTCAGGCTTTTCCTAAATTGGTTCTCCCTTATCTGTGTGTGTGTGTGTGTTTGTGCGTGAGTGTTTGTGGTCACGTACACTTAGGTCACTACCAGCTAGACCTAGGCACCATTAGTAGATTTTAACAAGCAACCCCCCCCCCAACAGTCTCCTCCGTGGTGCAATCAACCTGAAGCAGCAGAGCATCTCTGAGACAATCCACCACAGAGACACACCGACATCCTCCACCACCAATGACCACGAGAAAATCACTATAACATGCTGACAGAAGGAACAGCCATCATGAGGACGCCAGAGAGACCCTGGCGGGGGGGTTGGGGAGTCTGGGTCTCAGAGAAGCGTGTGTGTGGACCTGTTGCACTTCACTCCAAACGTCTGTTGCTGCCTCACTGTGGAGGGGTTGGACATGCAAACGCCATTGCATTTCAAAGTCTTCTTGGACAAAGAAATGCGAGCTTGTTGGTTAATGCTGAACCTGTGTAGATGTAGATGTGTGTGTGTGTGTGTTTAGCACAGCACAGCACAGCTCTGACCAGATGACCCCGCCACTTCTTTCACAGTTGGCCAGGCAGCCTGACACATTGGCCCCAAAGTCCCTTGAAAAAACATCTCCCTGTCAAAGAGACAGGAAGACATGTAACAAATCAACATCTTTCTGTGATGTACTGCACTACAGGGAACAAACAAGAGTCCTCCATTTGAAGTGATCTAAAACCAATTCTTACCGAACCACACTAGACACTTGCTTTTGCATCAAAATAGCTGGACCATAGCTGAACATATAAACATTGTGTTGGAACACAATGTGGAGGCCCCCCAGCCTCAAAAATACACTTCAACATGTCACAAGAAATCTGAGTTGCAATTGCAATCGCTGTAATGAAACAATCAATGGGAGACAGAAATGGAGGAAAAAAGAAATAAAAAGAATGAAAGCAGTAAGTAAAACAAAAAAAAACTAAACAACTAAGCTTGAACCCTTTAAGCAGTGCAGCAAAGTGCTCACGACGCAGTAGAAAATCCATACTGCCACAAATCAATCCACATTTTCCATAGAAGGGGCAGTTATCTAGTGCTGTTGACAAGCCACCGAGAGGTAATTTTCAAAGGCAGAGAAGAGCGCTCTTAGGCAAGGTGGGGGGTGGGGGGTTTGAGGGTTCATAATAACGGGGTTTACACCTCCCACTTCCCCCAAAAAGCCCTCCAGCCCTGATGGGAATGAGAGTTATTAACCAGTGCTGGCTTGCGATTCCCAAAGACACCAAAGTACCAACATAATGAAATGTTTCTAAAGCTCAGTTCCCTTCAGACCATCTCTCTCTGACACACACACGCACACAGATGCAGATGCTTGCACTTCTGGATGGATTAATGCCTGTGATTAACTTCCCCACACAGCTGAAGTGAAGTGTGGCTGAGGTGCTGCTCAAGGCAACTAAAACCCTTCCAACACCCACCCTACCCCTTCCCCAACACACACACACACACACACTTCTGCATTGTCAGGCCTGCTGGCCAGCCAGAGGCCCCTAATGTTGCCACTGAGAAAGAGGGAAGGATAGAAAGAGAAAAGAGGGGGGAGAGGGAGAGAGAGAGAGATGGAGGCTGTGTGCTGCAGCTGGGTTATTACGTTCTCCGATATATGAGCCCTCTTCTCCGCACCAATGGTGCAAGTGGAGACGATTTCTCAACCAAACCTCTTTCCCTCCATTCATGTCTCTCACTATCTCTCTCTTTCTCCTCATTCGCCTCTCCTTCCCTCTACATTTTGAATTTCTCTTTGATAGGTGAGGCTCCAGTAGAGAGAGGGTGAGAAAGACAAGCAGAGGGGGAGAGGGGAGAGAAAAGAAAGACTCCCCCCCAAAAAAAAGAACGGCAGAGAAGCGGAGAGGAGTGATTGCATGAGAGTCTGCACAGCCATAATAGTGAGATGAAGTTAAGGGGGCTTCACAGACTTCAATGTCAGCCCCACTCTCCCTGATCAACTGCTTATTCAATTCAATTCAATTCAATTTTATTTATACAATAGTATTGTCTCGTGGCACTTCACAGAAGGAGCACCCAAGAGCAACGGGGGCAAGGAAAAACTCCCTTATGTTCAGTTAATCTAGGAAGAAACCTTGGGCAGATCCAAGACTCAAGGGGCTAACCCAACTGCCAGGGGTCATGCAGAAAAATTACAATCAGTAGTAACCATGACAGACTACAAGTTGCCTATGGTTTTAGCTAATGTTCATAATAGTTCATAATGGAGTATTATACCACTTTACATTATATGGTAGTCAGACTATAGGTGGTTATCAGGAATTATGGCTGGACAATGTAGCAGCGGTCAGACATAGTGTCAAACACAAAGGAGTGAGATGGGTCATGGGGGTAACAGTGAGGGTCCATTTGACAGTGCCATTGTGAGGGGGGGTCAATCACAGAGCCTCAAGGAAGGGGAGTCGGGCCTAGCATGGGCGTCCAGGAAGGGCCTCTATGATGGAGAGTCGGTCCTGACATGGGCCTCCCGTAGTGTTGGTTGTAGTCCACTCAGGAGGGGAGGGTGAGAGAAGTCCGCCGGAATGAGGCAGGGATGACACTCAGCAGAGATGATAGTGGACAGAGGAAGAAAGTGAATTAGGCCAGGTTCACATATCAGAGAGCAAATGTGTAATTTGGGCATACATATAAATATATGAATGTATATACACACATACACACATACATACATATATACATATACATACACACACATACATATATACGTATATATATATATATATATATATATATATATATATATATATATATATATATATATATATATATATATATATATATATATATATATATATATATATATATATATAGATAGATAGATATTGAGAGAGTGAGTTGTACTGCATGACACATGAAGCTTTTGTGGAGGCACTAGGCTATAGCAGCATAACTAAGGTATGATGAGTGGCAACCCAGCACCACTGCAGGGATGGTCAGTGGCTGCCATGCCTCGCAACTCGGGGCAACAGCAGAGGCAGTCCCTCCCAAAAGACCCATGAGAAGTGATGATTTGCCACGCACCATCCCTAACTATGGGAAACAGTAAAGAGGAAGGTTTTAAGTCTACACTTAAAGGTGTTGAGAGTGTCTGCTTGTCGAATGTGTGGGGTGGGGGGGGGGATTATTTCACAGAAGGGGTGCACGGTAACAAAAGGCTCTTCCTCCTATTGTAGATTTTGATATTCTTGGGATTACAAAGAGACCAGCATTTTGGGATCTTAGGGTTCTAGGGAGTATTTTAAAATCAATTCGACTTTTAATAGGGAGCCAATGTAAGGAAGCAAGGATAGGAGAGATATGTTCATATTTTTTAGTCCTGGTAAGTGTTCGGGCTGCAGCATTTTGTATTAGTTGTAGGTTTTTGATACAGGTATTACTACACCCAGAGAACAGAGCATTGCAACAATCGAGCTTGGAAGTAATAAATGTGTGTATTAATTTCTATATAGGGAGGGGGGCAGATATTGGCCATAATCAATCTTATGGCCAATATCTGCCCCACTCCCTCTGATCAACTGCTTATGGCCAATATCTGCCCCACTCCACCTGATCAACTGCTTATGGCCAATATCTGCCTGACTCCTTGTGCTGTGCTGTCAAATGGCCATCGGATCCTTGGGACCCACAAAGAGAAGACGACTAGAAGTGCGTCACTAGGCTAATGCGTCAACTCAAAGCCCTTGAAAAGATTTTAATGCAACCATGTTAAACGAGAGCAAGGACCTCCACTCAGCTGCTTTCACAATCATCAGAGATTACAAAATTAGACGCACAAGGAAAGCTTAATAGTGACAACTGTTCTATCGTACACACACACATAGCAAAACCAATTCCAGTACGATGCAGACCCTGCAGAGGAGAGGCTGAGGTGACTTCATCAACAGTGTTTCTCATGCCAGATTTACATAGTGCTGTCCCCTACCCCCTCTCCATTTCATATAACAAGCATGACTCATTTGTCCCCTCAAGTCTGTTTTTGTGATTCTCAAGTCGATTCAAGGGCTTTTGGACAAGGGCGGACTACAAAGACAACAGGCATTCAAAAGAAAGCTTGCTCTCTTTCTCTCTCTCTCTCACACACACACAACTATAAGGAATAAATGGCAGTTTCAAGGATAAATGTGAAGAAGAAAAAGAACACAGCAACAGTACCAAAGTAGAGAGACTGGAGGGTCTCAGGGCGAACAAGAAAACCAGTGAAAAAAAATGGCTGTGGGATGTGGCCAAACCACTTTTGCATCATGGTCTCAAGTTGGGTGGGCTTACACACAAAGCGTACACTTCTGTTTCAGAGGTCATGCATACATACACACACACACACGCACACGGAACATCACCGACATGGCATAGATTACCTGTTGATTACCTGTGACAGGGTTGAGTCAGCCCACCATACACAAAAGGATGCTTACCTTTGAAATCACCTACAGAAAACCAAGCTGCTGACCAAGGCCAGGAATTGCAAGATTAGCTTAATGCTTTTGTGTAATCACAGCTACCATGGGTGTGTAAATTAGTTGTTGAAAGACAAAAGGTGAGTTGGTTGACATTGCTCTTTGGAACCTAAAACTCAAAATGATTACTGTGTCTGGAGTGGGATGATGAGACAGAGCCATAAAAGGTTAATAAAATTTGCTCATTTATTTACAAATTGCAGAGTTCTGTGTGGTGTTAAAGAGTCCATTCCCCGCACCCACCAAAAAAACAGATTGTCAGAAAACACATCTGTCCATTGGTATGTTTTAAAACCAAAACATTGCACTCAAATGTGGCAGCAGTCTAAACACCAAGAAGGAACATGCACACACATTTAGTCCATCCACACCTCCAAAATAGATTTATTATAAAATATAATCCTTAGTATAAACATCTAGATTCATAAATTAGACACCAACCCTAGCCAATAAACATCTGTATTGAGGAAATCCTAAATTTAAATATTACACCTCTCTTCAGTTGTGGTTTTGTGTACTAAAATAGCACATAGCTACCCATTGGTCAGAGAAAAATATATTCTACATGTAACTATTGCTCTAGATGCTTCTAAACAGGTACTGGATGCATCTGATATTGAGCACACAAGAATTGTTTGGCTTAAATGCAACAGTTCCTTATGGAGAGAGAAATAAAGGAGGAAAGAAATGAACACAGAATCATTATTTTTACAGACAAAAGGAACTCAAACTGAAAAGGACCGAAAAAGGCAGCATCAAGTTTCTCGTCTGTAATCTTGGAACCTGGTCTGAATTGCCATCTTTCAAGTTTGAGACAAAAGTGCGGAACAGGGCCAGTAGTCAAGTGAAAAGCTGTCAATCAACACATTACGCCAGACCAGGTCGAAAATGCATTGAGCTGTCAGTCTGATGCCAAATATTTGCATCAAGGAAAACAAAACAAAATTAAATAAAAATAAAATATAAAAATCATCAGACGCCCACATGAAATAATGGGGGACATTGTGAGCTGATGGGAGCTTTTAATGTTGGATTTTTTTTTCACATCTCTCTTCTCTATGTACCATTTCACCAAAACCAAACTCTTCACATACACACACCCAGCTCCAAAGCCTTGCATCAAAGATTGAAAGGTATTAAAGGACTGTAATCCACCTTGTCAAGTTTGGCATCTCACTTCAATTGTCTTGAGCCAGCAATAGCTTCAAAGATGATTTGCCCACATTGGTCTGATTGCTGTACAGGACTAGGTCTCTGTGTAAGCTGAGGACTGTGGAGAGGACTACGAAATGGTCACAGGTTCGCAGTTTTCTTCCAATTATTAGAATTGCCAGGGAAATACACTTCATAACCTACAGATTTCATCTCGTTACAAATAACTCTAAAACAGGTTCTGAAGGTACTGACTGGCACACATGAAAAAAAGTGTTGTGAGATGGTGCTCTGGCGCCATCTAGTGTAAACATATTGTAGTTACAGGAGCTACACTGCCACTGTACTGGTGTGAATTTGTTGTACGTCTCAAGCCTGTTGCTAAAGGGCCCAGTGTGCCTCAGTCATAACATCAGTGTTTAGAAGGACTCAGAAAAAAATACATTTCATCTTACCAGTTCACAGACTATTGACTATTCAACGTAACCTCAAAAGAAGCAAGGACTCTCAGTGGAGTACTTCTGGTACAACTCCTCTTAAGCTCCCTAGTTAAGAATGCATTGATGGATCATGATCATCATCAGACATGTGGAATGGAATCTGTTCAGCTTGCAGCTTGTGTTGGGATTTTGTAAGCTCTGGAGGTTGTGTAATGCAGGGCCACCAGGGAGATGTGCAAGAGGGGGAAAGCCTTCATGCAGATGTGGGTTTTGCAAAAGCCGGATAAGAGCCGCAAAGTGACTCAGTGATGAGAAAGGTTTTACATTCCAACACCACATGTCAAGCCCTGCAATATGCTGCTCTTATCTGCTGAGGATCAAAATAGGAATGGACAAAGACTTCTTTGCTGGGAGTGCATTACCATGAATTCCCTGATTGTTTTGACATGGAACTGAGCACTGACCTTAATTGAAGACAGAACTTTTGCATTTGGATGAAATATAACTGTATCTAAAGCCTATATATCAAGCACTTTTGAGCACAAAAAGCAGCGATGCACCATCTCAAAATCCTCTGATGACTTTCGGCAAACATATTGAGTCACAATGGCACCCATTTTTTTGAATCCCTGATTTTGGTAATTTTTTGTCAGCGTAAGTTATTGCTCTGGGTCTCTGGTGACTCCACAGGTTGCCTTCCTAGCCTCACCAAATCCACCAATGTGCTCTGCCCGTCTCCTGGGCAACGCAGCCTTGACATTGCTTGCGTTCAAACCAACAGGAAGTTACAGACTGCACATCCATTCGGTTGTCCTCAGCACCAGATCTAGTCCGATTTAATTTGTTTGTTGTTGTTGTTTGTTCTGTTCCATTCCTTTCAGCATGCAAGTGCATTTGAAATTACAACTTTGATTCGATGGCACTTCGATGGTCTATTTTCACTTCCTCTGAGGTGCGACTCAGTAGACCCAGTCTCCAATCACCAAGGACAGCTTCTTACGCAAGCTCAAGTTACTCAACAAGCATTTAAAGCAAGACTTGAGTCCACCGGAAGGCCAGAGAGCTCTTATCTTTGCGACACACATCTGTTTTTGACACAGGGCATTAGGCCTACATTCAAGGTGCAGAGACACCCCTACCACCCACCCCAAACAGGAAACCACACAGCCAGATGACAGAGTGTTGGGAGCTAAGCTTAGGAGAGGAGCTTGTTTTTCAAGTGAGGCAGGCTAGGAAACTGAACCTAACACAATAAGCCTCCTGTAGAGGACTCAGCCTACTGCAAGAGCCACACCTGCCTGTCTATACTTACAAAGAATTAAAACAAACAAACGGCATGTTTGACTTCAGCAAGCAAGAAGCAAGACCTGCCAAGCAAAAGCTTTGGTGGGAAGATGGATGTGTGTATGTAAGCATATATGTACTGTAAAAATCTTTTGGTGTGTTACCAATGAGCCTGTAATGACATACTAAGTTATGTGTGCTAGAACATCCACGCGTCGATAGCAGCATGCAATGTAGTTGTGAGGAGTGTTTTTATTCACTTCTGAGAACAGCCACTCCGTGCCCCTCTGTGCCCCCCTCTCAAAGTTTCTCCAGTGAGCAATATCAAATCCAAAAGCCCAAGCTTGCAGTGGCACCCCTGGAAAAAAATCATACTCATGAATGGCTCCTTCCACTGTGATTAACACTGCTGAACAATACTGCTGCTGCGCTGCTATTGCTGAGGTGAGAGGTTACAGCTTAAATAAACAGAACAAAAAAGAGAACAGGACGGATCAGTTGTGTGGCCAAGCTCTACGCCCCACATGCCCTTCAGGACAACTCCACTGAGAAGACAGAGCAAGAGTGTCCCATGGGGTGTAATATGCATCCTCACTTGGCTACGAGTCAAAACAACGTGAGGGTGCTTTTTCAGTCGTGTGCTACAAGCGCAGCGATCAAACGGCTAACAAGATACCACAGATACATTTAAAAGCTCCATAACTGTCATGTCTCCCCACTAATAAAAACTGGCCAGGATGGTCCCCACTGGTTGCTCTGCCAGACTCAAACTGAGCTCCGCTGAAGAGAAACACATGGCAAGACATGGAGAATTTGCCCATTAGACACAACACCAGCAGCAGGTGTTGTTAAAGCTTATTGACTATAGCAGTCCAGAGAGAAGCCTGAGCCTGTTACTTGTAGAATCATTTTTTTGTGTTTTTAAAAAAAAAGCACTTAGAAAGTAAACATCTGCTTAAAAGTTAATGAAAAAAAAGGACAGAACAAGAGGCGCATCAGATAGCCCTGATTCGGAGCCAAAGAAAAGCCCCCATACTTGCTTGTTCATGCAAAACTCTTCATAAAGCAGACCTATGTCCAATCTCCAGGTAGCCTGCAGCTCAGTGACATGAACAGCTAATTTCTGAGGACTTTCTGAACAGATGGGGGCCATGTGAGGAATTTGGCCCGAATAAAAAGGACTAGAAACCTTAAGACCCCTCGGACGTGAGGTACTGCACAAGAGTACAGCTAACACAGACCTCAGCTGGAAAAGCCTCTCCTTCTCCCAAAGACACTAGCTGACTTAACGGATAACACAAGAGTGGTGATTTTTACAAATATTCCTCAGCTCAGCCATACCAAAAGTTTGTTGGTTGGTTTGTTAGTTGGCTGTTGTTATGCAATCACGCTCCTCTTCTCCCACACCTCCTTCTGTCCACCTGTGGTTTCACGGAACGGCTGAAAAACACCTGCAGCTGACAGACAGGAGTCGAATACAAGGCCACAGAACCAGCCTTGTTTTGTGTTATTTTTAAAAAATGTGTAAATAATTACAGCCTCCTCTGTCCTTGTGTGGCCTACCAGAGGCTGAGAGAGAAAGACAGAAATAAACAGAGAGAGGGAGAGAGAAAGGACAAGAGAAAAGTGAAGAGATGACAGACTTTGAAGATGCCCACAGGAGAGCATTTGGGCATGGGGATGGCCGCAGCCCGACCCCACCCAAATCCATCCTCAGGAGCAGATGGATCCAGGTGCAGGGGCCAGGCTGCAGGGCGGAGTGGGAAAGCCGTAGTAGAGCGGGTCGGTGATGGGGAAGAGCAGCAGGAGGAAGAGCAGCACACCCATCAGGTAGAAGGAGAGCACGGTGAGCCGGTGCGGGTGTTCCATGGCCGCATTCACCGCCGGGAAACCCATGTAGTTACAGAAGGAGTGGCACAGCACTGGACCCACCAGGTGACCTGTGGAAGGAGAAGAGGACGAGGGAGAGTACATTAAAGAGCGGAGAATAAGTAGACAACTGAAAAAGAACAGTGTTGTTTAAAAGACAAACACTCATGAAAACAGTGAAGAGAAAAATTGGAGGCTGGAGTAAAGCACGATACTAGTCTGGAAATCTAGATGCACCCTTGCGGTAGCAGATAGTTTTGCTCCGCGGATACATCTAGCCACGCACCATTAGAGTAGGATTACCATTGGTCTTACACTCTTTGTAGAGTCATTGGGCAGGCCTGGCGTGATAATGACGGGGGTGTGACGATGCAAATCAACTAAGTCTCCAAGCAATAACGGCCATCTGAATCGGCATTAACATTGGTAGAGTTAGACTTTTCTTTGAAATTTGAGCAGAAGAAGGTAAGTCGTTTGTTTCAAACAAGGATGTATTTGCTGTTTTGGCACCGTTTCTCTGATTGGTTTTAGCATTATCCAGTTTGAAAGACAACCGCTGATTCCGCCCCTAGGATTGAGTTCGGTCTATCGGTCATGGTCAGACTACTACTACATTTTGATGGTATCGTCTGGGTTATCAGGTTAGAGCAATACAAGAATAAAGGAGACATTCTAGAAAACTCAAACAAGTTCAAGATCTGAGAAAGCCGTGCGAAAGAAGACAAAAAAAGGAAAGCAACACGGAGTTGGAAGACAGGAAGAGATAAGGAACAAGCAGAAAAAAGGATAAGCAGGGGAGGTCAATGCTACCAGCTGGTTCCTCCACCCACCACATCTTCCCAAGTCTACACAAAATACACGCTTACCAGTTCGGAGGAAAATGAAGGCGCAGTAAGCTCCAAACACTGCAGTGTACGAGAACTGAAAAACTGCAAGACAGACACACACACACACACAAACACAAATAATGTGAGTACAACCAATTTCACACTGGAAGAAATCAAAATCATTTTAAAAACAATCAAGTGTTTAAAAAAAATAATCTTAATACAACAAAACTTTGGTTGTAATGCTGCTTTTTCCATTCAAGGTCATTTCTTAAGGTAAAATCCAACACCAATAAATAACCTGAGAGGGCTCAGTCACCCTTAACGGGGTGGTCTGCCTACCTGCAGAGAGGAAAATCCCAGAGATGGTGCCCTGCCGGAATCGCAGCAGTTCAATCACATGGTGGAAATGAGCTGGAAACACACACACACATTACTACAAATGGTAACCTATCAAATTCCATTGTGTGTAATCTTCTACTCCCTTCTCATAGTAATCAGAAAATTTAAATGTACTTTATGTATGAAATCTAAACTGTAAACATCTGTATTTTTTCTGGACTGTGGAACACCACAGTTGTACAAACTTGCAGTAACAGTGAACTTGAAAATGCCAAGCACACAAGTTACTAGAACTCTCCAGAAGGATCATAGGGGCATGCTGCTGTGGTGCACACACACACACACACACACACACACACAAATAGAACAGACTCACATGCACTGTGCACACACAAATAGAACAGACTCACATGCACTGTGCACACACAAACAAAACCAAACAAGGTAGGCTGGAGAGTGGCATAGACACACATAAAAGTGGATGCCCTGGAGGAAGAGATTGCATGAAGGAAGAGCCAGCTCTCACATAGCCCTTTTTAACAGATACAGAAACACTAGTCTGCTTTTCCTGCCAATGAGAGTGAGCTTGCCTTCCCACCATTCAGTGAAGCAGGCTTAAAGTGTAACCTTTCTCTATCCATCAACCACTGCCATGAGTAAATAAAACTAGTCAATGAGCTTACAAGGCTAATAAAGGCTTATTTCTATCATTCCACAGGCTTGTATTGCCTCCTGTTTCTGTAGGCCATTACCCTGTTGATAGATCCTAGGATCTGTTGAAGACTGGACATGTGGTTTGCTTCACTAGCTGAAAGAATTCTGAACAGAACCGCTCCAATAGTGCACTCTCTATTGTCTTAAAACTGCTAGAACAGAAAGTTAGGATTTGAAGGATTAGCTTCAGTCAGCTAGCACCCCAGCTGGTCATCGCCATCCTTAAAAAAGGCAGCCAACATGCTCACTTCCACCCACATTTTCACAAACAAGCCACTGAAGGCCTGATTACTGATGGCCACAAATGATGTTGTCCATGTGGATTGATGGCTGAGTTGGCAATTTCGTCCACAATGACTGAGGACATAATCTGTGTGGGCATTGGTAATATGACAACTAGAAATGAAGGGGACAGACAGCTCCTCTAGTCTCATCCAATACCTTCATGGGTCTACCCTGCGTTTAACCCCCTAACAAACACACCCAAATGAAATTCATTTATAAGCCATATACCTCAGTCAAATACAACATCATAGACACACAAATGATCACAAAACAAATCAACCAGACCGAGTGCAGCACCCACCTACACCAAAGAAGAGCGGGCATGTGAGGATAGCAGTGCTGGGGCCAGCGCAGGGCACCAGCATGGGCAGCATGCAGGCACGGAACACGAGCTCCTCCGTCAGCGGTGCCACCACCTGGTTACGCAGCCAGCGCATGTCACTCAAACACAGCGCCCAGAAACGAGGGTCTGAATGGAGAAAGAGAGGAAGAGAGCAACAAGAAGGATAGAACAAAGGGAGAAACAAACAAAAACAAAGCAAAAAAACAGAAAGACACAGATAGAGAGAAGGAGAGAGGCAAAGAGAACAGTCGGGGGGTATGAGGGAGGGCGGTGAAAGACAAAAAGGTTTCATCTGTTGTAGATACAATTACTTTATCAGTACACTACATTCACATAATAATGAGTACATTCTGCAGGCTACTTCACATCAGCAAACACATAGAGAGGCCTCACCTACAATTACTCGAATGGCATCAATAAAGCCCCAGGGACAATCCATGGCCAGCTGGATTAGGGGACCTAGGAAAAGCACCTGGGAGGGGAAGAGAACCAAAGTCATCTCAACACTGCAAATTCAATTAACACTTTAACAGGGTCCAAAGATACCACATACTCACATCTGTACTCAGTTTCACATATCAACATATAGCCCTGTTGTTCCAGGTCACCGAACGCTGTCGGTAGGGAAAAGCATGCAAACATTTAATACAACATAGACCGACATACAACTGACAGCTAAAATGAACTAAATGAGGCAAAGTAACTTACTTTTAGTTTCATTTTTGTATAACCAATTCAGTTAACGTTAGCTGTTTCATCATTTGTGCTATGTTTTAGACAATACTATTGTAAAAGGTGCTGTATAAATAAATAAATAAAACTGAATGTTGTATCAAATTGTCGAGTTCTTTTCCCTATCAACAGCACTCTGTGACCTGGAACAACAGAGATATGGATTGATTCCCACCAGATTTCTCATTTCCCAAGGGCCTAGAAAAGTCTGTGACTATTATAGAGTTTTTCTCGTGTGAAGCTTAGATCTTTCACCCCTGGACTAGAGAAAAGAAATGATTCTCACCATGGTCAGCAAGAGGGGCAATATTATGGCTGGCACCAGGCCCTCAATACGAATGCCCATCAGTGCTAACAGCGACGGCTCCGGCTAAGAAGAGGACATATGACCACTTTCAAACTCTGAACATTCAGATGTCAATAACAAAAAGCTGCCACCACCAGTGAGAACGTCAACATATTACTAACATTCTCTTTCTGAAAGCAACTGAGATTTTAATGCCTAACTAGTCGAGATGTCCGCGATGTGGACTATCTACAGCTACATCTGTCTATCTACATCCAAAAGTAAGCAGCATACTGGTAACTGGTTTTACAGTAGTAGCCTTTGAGTGTGCGCGCGTGTCTGTCTGTCTAAGCAAGCAAGGTAGCTTCGATGGTCTTACCCTCACGCCCGTGAACTCTTTCCATGCCCACACGAACACAGGAGAAAGGGTTGACACGATAAGAACACTGGTAAATCGTCTTTTGATGACCGCGGGGTGGTCCCTGAAATTCAGCAAAATACGATAAAACATAATCGTCCATCAATCTTGACAAGAAAGGGACAAACTTAAGAAAAGCACTCCCCTCCCCCCCAAAAAAGAAAAGCATATGGGAGATGACTGGGAGATAATTGAACTACCAACTACAAAGAAAATCAACCTTGCCGGTGGAATCAGTTTCATAGATCACACAATTGTTACATTGCCAACGTACGGTTTTCACCGTTGTATTACCGTAAAGGAGAGCATGACACAAAATGAGTAGACACTGCAACCAAAGTAACAATTCGTGGAGATTACAAAATGTCAACTACATACTTTGCCCAGCTAGCTGTAGACATTCGAAAGCTATTAGCAGCTAACGCCGTCGCAAACAGGTTTTAACGTTAGTATAACAAACCCATTTGTTTTTTATGTTAAGACTAAATGGACAATACATTCACCTTGGTAGGTCGCTTCTCCACACATATAAACTTCCAACATACGAGCATGCCAACAGCAAACAAGACAGCACCGACACCCAGCAGAGACCGTCTGGAGGCACAAACCCAACATCACTGTGTTTTTGGTTTGACATCAAACTTGGTGTCAAATACACATCCTCTGGCATGGCGAGGGGGACGGGGTGAAGAGCGGGGTTTAAAACTACGCAAATAAATTATTATTAAGTCTGAAACAAACCGAAAGAATCTGTAAACCAAAAAAAATCAAGATGAAAGGTGTAAAAAGGAACGCACAACCTCTATGGCTACATAAAACGTAACTGGCATTTTGGCGCCATGAAATGACGTCAGCACATGGCGTCTATTTTTGTTTACGTCAAAAGCATGGGTTATATGATTATCTCCTTTAACTCTTGAAGTTACAAAGTTTACAGTTTTTTTCAGACTCTATCGTTATTATTATAAGTATGCGATGTATTCTCAAATTATGGCCTTATTATAAGCTAATTTTGGTAGTTTAAGCCTAGGCTTGGTATGGTCTGTGCTTTAAATTCTACTTTAGGCTTGAATTCTAAGCCGCTATCTTTCTATTTAATGTACAGAAAGCGTTATTATAATTTTATTTATGTAAAAGAATCCAATGGTATGTAGCCTAATAGCAAACCTTGGGTGAAAAAAAAAATGGAAAATGCCTAGTCACGTGCGCTGTCTTAGTTTCCATTGAGCAAAAAACGGATAGGGCCTACATTGATTTAAGTCTATCCTAAATTGTTAGAAGAATCAGCTGTGCTCTAAATCAGAAGGCTGATGCTGTTAAGAACTTGAATTAAGCCTTGCCAAGGCCAAGGCTATTAATTTCCAGAATTGCCTTAACCCATGTCACGACTCCACCTCGCTCTTCTGTTTAAAACTAAAAACAGGCAGAATGTGCAGCCTAAATTTGCGTAGCCTACATCCTGCTTTGAGCACTCCCCCAACTACCTAGCTGCCGATTTCAAAGCGCAGGAAAACGTTGCGCATCTTGAATACCGTACCGTGCACGAGGGCGGGTTTACGCAAGAATCGTGGAATCCTGACCAACCGCGGAGACGCATTATGTGGGCGAGGGTTGAAAAAAGCACATCTGATTTTTTAATGCATTTTTCACTCTGTGTGCGAGAGAGATGGGCGTGACAACGGGCTGTCTGGACCACGATTAGTCTCCTAGAGGAGTAGCTTACCATCGCACATCCGTGCAGTCGATGACAACGGAGAGGCGATGCGACCCGCTGGGTATAGTGACCGTGCCATAAAACTTATCTTCGTGGGTTATGGTTCTAACGCACAACGCCCAGGTTTGAGGCCGCACGGGGATTGACGGTCTAAGGCAATCTACGTCAAAGGGTCCTCCATCGCAAACATCAGCGGGTATTTATCTTTATCTTGGCTACCTGTTCAAGTACAGTGCCTGTGCGCTCTGGCTCGAGAAAAACTGCAGGAAGTGTTTGGAAATCCCCATCGTTTAATGTGTTGCGTTGTAGTGGTGTTTACCTGAATCCAACGTGTTCTTTGGTGGTGGTATCTTTCATCGACTTGTAGTCTGCTATTTATCGTCTGTCTGCACAGCGGAATCCCTTGTGTGTAGCCTTTCAAGGCGGCTGTGGGGTGAAGTCATTGTTGATATCCTAATTTTACAGCGCGTTACATTTTGAGTAGAACAGTACCGCAGTGTCGTTTACGCATTTCAGGCAATACCATCCTTTAATGATAAACTGTAATCCATGTTTTGTATTAAAAACAACCGTTTTGCGTCACAGCATTACCTAGGCTGTGGTGTTTAAATTATATCACATTAAACAACCGTTTACCTTAAGGAGTGTATTTTGTAGGCTACTCATTGGCAGCAATATGTGATGAGTTTATGATCCCCTGCGTCCCGTTAGTGCTAGTAACCCTCCATCTCTGTGACAGAAGGAGACGCAATTCGCTGCAATCTGTTCCCTGTGAGTATCAGGCACAGAAACAGCCATGATGTGCAGTACAATCAGAGGAACGAACGGCGGCGGAAAAACTGTCTGTGTGACAAGTGTCATCACGGCTATTTCGTTCCAACCACTCTATGTAATTCCACACATATTGGATTGATATCTGGAAGGATGCTGTAAGAAGGAAGGAAGCGAGGTCCGAGGTCCTCTCAGTCAGGGTTGGGAGCACTAAGCGCAACTGCAAAATGGCCATCAGAACTCCCACATATCTGGAAGTTCTGGAAATGGACATTGGTCTCAGGCTAGATTTTCGTTTTAATAGGCCTAAGTAGTAGCCTACAATTGTAGTTTATTATTACCAAATAAGAGGTGAAGAACAGCATGATGGTTTATCTCACTAGACATTAGTTTAGAAATTTACATTTACATTACATTTAGCAGACGCTTTTATCCAAAGCGACTTACAAAAGAGGATAACATTCAATGACTGACCCTGCTGGTAACTAACAGCACTAAGTAGTAAAGTCATAATAAACATGGAGTTCCCTTTAGCCTGCAAGTAAGAAGACCCGTACATTCCCAATATAATCAAATGTAGTAAGTTTGTTAATTCAGTATTTTATTGTGGACTACCCCATGCTGTGCCTCTGGCTGCATGTGTAATGGCCTTGCTGCTAGCCTACTGCGTTCTTAATAGCTTTAGCCCCCTCATGAGGCAGCTGGTTTTCTGTTTCTCTGCTGCAGTTTCATTCCCTTCTTCCGCGCGGTGATAGCCATGAGAACAGAAGCGCAATGGATAGCCTACAGTAAAAACACGACATTGGAAGGGCCTACTATATCACAACAGACGAAGCCGATGGAAACCAATATGACTAATGCTCACTCAACCCAGGTCTGTGTTTAACGCACACACACACGCGTCATGAACTGAGTAACTGTGAGAGAAGTGTGGTGTTCTGTCCCTCAGAAGTGGAGTGAGATCAAGGCCAAACTGGGCTTCTGGTCACTCAGCAAGGCAACAGAGAGAGCAAGGGTTTTTTGGAGTTATTATAAAGCAGTGGATGATTTGTTTCTCAGGTTGCCCCTAAAGACCCGCAGACAGTCATGTTAGCACACCTCAGATGAGTGATGCGGCTTTCCTTTCCAAAAGTTGTATTATTTCCATATTGCCAGGTTTCACAGGATAGTTCAAACATAACATCTGTAGTCGTTTGAGCACTGAAAACAGCACTCTCCCGATGTTTGCTTAATAACCGGTGTCGGCATAATTTAAATCTGAATCTGACGTTATGACTATTCTAACCCACCCGGGCTTTCCTGACAGCTGGTTCGTCTACTCACAATGGCAGTTGAGTCACTGTTTGCTTGCCAGGCTCTTACACAAGCACATAAAAATAAGGTTTCGTGCACGGCGTTACTACTACCACTGTAGCTCTCAAAAAATAGACATTCAGGGCTTATCGAATATTCTCAAATGGTGAAAACAGTCAACAGGTCCGTTCCTTTGCAGTTTCAAAATGCTTCACAACATGGTCGTAGGATGAGGCCCAGGTCATCTCAGCTGTGACCACACGTACAGAGAGCGAGTGTTGCTTTCTGCGATAACGAGTTTTTGAACACTACAGGCATTTGTGTCTCTCCTACGCGCCCTCAGAGATGACAGCGAGCGGAGGCGTCGCAGTACAGACGGTAGCAAGCCAAACACGGTCACATATAGGGCCCCCCTTTTCCTTACTCCGCTCCAGTTACTCGAGCAAGAGCCTCTGACTAACCTAAACCCACTACCTTGAATGCCTCCTGAACAATTCCCAGCAGGGACCACATCTGCGAAGCTTTTTGAATATCGTTTTGTAGTTCGAACAGGAAGCGGAATATATTTGCCTTTCATATGGAAAAGCGCAACAGGTCGCCAATTAAGCTTCGTAGCACACGCAAAGCCAAACAATCTAAAGATGTCTACAAGTGACAGCAGTGGTTTGAGCGCATTATCATACGTCAGTGACATCTTATTCTTTACCTAGCTTCTCATCAGCTTATCTCCCCAGTTTATCTATGTGAACATGTAGAGCCATTACGCTTTTATAAATTACTGTGATAACTAGAATATAATTAAAAAGGTATCATTACTCTGGCTATGCGATATATCACTGCCTTCTGCCTGTAATATTCTCTTTTTAAATTTTTTAGCCTAATTTGCTAATTCGAATTTACTTGTAGAGACTTGTTGAGCTACAGTTACAATTTGACTGGAGACTGCTGAAGGTAGAGGCCTGTTGGAGACCAGCCATCAAGTTAGTCAGACTCATGGCTGTCAGTGGCTGTTAGCAGCCTGTTGTTTGGTGTGGAGGGAAGCTGGGAGGGTTGTGGTGGTGCACAGCTGAAACTGCTGTGGAACTGGAGTGGATGATGACAATCTATTTTTCCCTCACTTGTGTCCCTCATCCTCTTTCACATTTTTCTTTTCTTGCCTGCTCTTCATATTGCATACAATGCCCTCTTCCCAAAAATACTCCCCTCAAGGCTTTTTTTTCTCTACCTGTTGTTTTGCTACTCTCCTGTCCTTCTGTTTTGCTCCCTCTCTCCATCTCTCTTTCTTTCTCTCTTTATGTCTCAGTGTGTGGTCATGGTGACTGTGGAGAGTGTTGTTTCAGTTCTCACAGACAGGGGACTTGGAGACACTCTAGGACTGCAGAGACACTTACCTCGTCACAGTGGTTGAAAGTGACCCGCTCTGTGCTTAATGAGCAGCACTAATATTATAACAAGCAGGACTCCAACTCAATGTGTCTGTAAGGGCAAAGAGCAAAGTTTTAAAAGAGATGAGTCTCTAATATAAAATCTCATAGCAGACTTAATTATGAGTTAATAAACATGGTGCAGCATTGTGTGGTCAGTTTTAAAAATACAAATGTTCTCTGTGCTCCTGTGTTTTATAATAATAGCAGTGTAACAAGAGATGGATGCTTCTGCAGCTGTTTCGCTGTTTTTAATGTCTTTCTTTGGTCCTTCTGGTATCTTAACCATTGACTGCACTGCAGCTAACTAACACACTAACTATGCTATCTATAATATGTACTGTTGTTCCACTGACGTAAGACCAGTCAGGAAACTGCAGTCCCTCACTCTTGTCATGCAATATTAACCAAAGGGGAACCAAATTCCAGCCTACGTCTGGATGATCATAGTAAGAGTTGTGACCTCCAACATGTTCTTCTGCTGCTTTAACCTCGACTCCCAGAGGTGCTACACCACAGAATCATGCTTTAAGTTAGCGATGCCTAGTGTTGCGGGTTGTTGAGTGTAGCAGGTGGCTGCAGACATCTTGAAGCTGTTAAATATTCAGAGAGGCTGAATAGAGGAGGAGAGCTTCAGTGCAAACGCCACAGACGAGCCCTCATGATTTATTCCACGGATCATTTCCTTGCATGTATTTTTAGCCTTCTGTTCATTTGTTACTTGATGGAGACAGATGAAATGAAGAGTAGCCCCTCTCTCCCTCTCTCTCTCTCTCTCTCTCTCTCAGTCTCACCCTCTGTCTGTCTCTCTCTTTCTCTCTCTATCTAGCTAGTTAGCTATCACACCCGTTCTCTGTTTATCATCTTCATATTCATTTCTTTATTCCATTCCAGTCCTCTCTCTATCTCTGGTCATCTCTTTCTCTCTCTCACACACACACACACACACACACACACACACACACACACTGCAGTAGGAGGACAGAGCATGGTCGGAGTAAAAGAGAAGTGGGAGGAGAGACATTTTGAGAGTTAGGGAAGCAGAGAAGAAAGGAGAAGAGAGCTGTCTATGACATTGTTGATATTATTTCACAGGGGCAAAACAGACCCAGTCTAGTTCACATTGAATGTATTTTTTCTTATCACTTAGGCTAGACTCATAACCACATAGTAACTGTGCTAATCTTTGTGTTAGCCTTTAGCACCTCAGATCTTTACAGTGGCTGGATGATGTCAGTGTATTTTCATTAGTGGTCCCTTCCTCTTGTCTTCCTTTTGTCTTTTGGTGTGTTTTGTCTCCATCTTGCTTTTCGCCCTCATTCAATCTATTACCCCACCCCCCCCTCTGCTTCTCTCTCTCTCTGCCTCTCCCTCTCTTTCTCTTTCCCTCCCTCTCTCTCTCATCTTCCCCAGGTTTATGGCAGTGGGTTGATTAGAAAGTGCGTGGCATAGAACAGGCAATCCATCACCCTGCCAAACCTCTACGAGAGTCTGCACACACGTACGAGCACATGAACACACACACACCATGGTTTTACACACACACACACACACACACACACACACACACACACACACACACACACACACACAGAAACATAACAGTCCCTGCTCCAAGCCCCTCTCTCCTCCATCTGCTTCAATCTCTCTTGCTTTCACTCTTTTATTTCATCCCTCACTCCACAGATGCCCAGAGCACTAGAGCCAGGGCGGATTTCCTCTCCTCTCTTTTCCTCTCTACTCCCACTCCACTCCTCCTCTCATCGCCCTCTCCTCTCCCCTCCTTCTCATATCCTTGCTCACCTCTAGTTGCCCCCATCCCTCCAACCCACCTTTGTCACTTGCATTGCTTTGCTTTTTCTATTTCTGTCTCTCTCTCTCTCTCCCTCAACCTACTCTCTCCATCCCATTCTCTGTCTCTCATTCTCCCCACGCTGTCTGCCCCTCTGTCCTCTCTTCTTTCATTCTGTCTCTCTCTCTGTCTCTCCCTTCTTTCCTCGTCCATGGAAGCCAATCAGTGAAAGCCATCGCAATGGCATTGAAATCAGTTGTCCACAGGCTGAGCTCTAGCATCCTGTCATCCCTAATGCCCAGAGTATCTGCTAAAGGCCTGAGGTTCCGTCAGGTTGTAAGGAATGCGGGCATCTAGGGCTGGGCAATTAATCAAAAAAGTAATCAAACTGGCAATCGTTAATTTGCTCTTTAACTATACATACTGCATACTGTATATACTGCACTTGCTGCTCTTTGCACTTCTGATTAGATGCCAAACTGCATTTTGTTACCTGTATTTATACATGTGTAATGACAATAAAGTTGAATCTGATCTAATCTAATCGTAACTGTTAATTGACAATGATCAAGGATATGACTGCTAATCATTATTTATTAATGTTGTTATTATTTACTTTGTAAACTTTATTTTGAGCATTCCACTATGTGTGTGTTCCTTGAAAGCACACTACCACATGTATTTTCATGGGATTCTGTCTAGTCCAGTCAATTAAAGATGATTTTGATGTTCTATTGCCCAGCCCTAATCATGATAAAAAGTATTGGTAAAGATGGAAAAATATATTGTGATCAAATTTTTTGCCATATTGCCCAGCCCTATGGCCATCACATGAGCACAAAGATAGGGCACGGTCAATATGGTCAATATGCTTTATGGCTAGCATCCATCTTGGCTGGGAAAGATCATTTAAGCGGGCTGACAGGTTGTTTCATTTGGGTGCATGAATAGCAGCGCTTCAGGCTCAGATCATGCCCAGTCTTTTTTTGTTCGGCTTGTGTTTATGCTCTTGTTTACCACAGAGGGGAGTCAAATTAGATTTGCACAGAATGTCAGAGTAAAATCAGATTACTGTTTACCAAACAGAGGCGTAAGGCAAATCCTCCTATTATCACTAACTACTGTGTCATATTTTAGGTCTATAGCTTGCTGTTCTTCCTAATAGCCCATATCGAAAAATCTTGAAATGTCACCACCATAAACCTGTATAACAGACGAAGAATGCAAAGCGTTATTAATGAGCACACCAGTCTCTGGCAACAGACGCTACGCTCAGAGATTGCTTGCATCCTCTAGAGATTCGTTAAAGATCCTACACAGTGACAGATTGCCGATTGATTCCCAGGCTCATTGTTAAGCTTAAAAGCCCTGTGAAACTAGCATCTCTTGTTCTAGGCTATTTTGCCAGAGGCTGGGGATATTGACGAGCATGAAGCTTTGAATAGGCCCAGCCATGTTTGGGAGAGCAGAGCCACAATGCTCCCTCTCTTCATACAGAGGTCAGTGGGCCAATGCATCAGCTTTATGCTGTTACTGATTGCATGGCATGCTGTGCTTAAATGCTAAGCTGGCACCAGGAGCAACTTGTATATCCTCCTTCAGTGTGTGTGTGTCCATATTTGGCTCTGGTAGATGCAAATGGCTGGTAGTGTCTGCAGAGAGAGGGAGAGAGAGAGAGGCACATGCTGTCTTGGGGGAAAGAAGGGGGTATTGGGGGTGTGGGGTGGGGTTGCAGATATAAAGCTGCAGATTCTCCAACTGCAGCAGAAGGAGTGATAATCCTCATAATCCATCTCATGTGATCATGTCACCCTCACTTTTCTCTTTTCTGTTCTCTCTCTCTCTATCTGTTCTGTTCTCTCTCTCTCTGTATGTATGTATGTATGTATGTATGTATGTATGTATGTATGTATGTATGTATCTATTTACATGTCTCTCTGTCCATTCATCAGTCTGTTTCTCTGATTAATTCTCTCTCCCCCCCCTTCCTCCTCTCTCTCTGCAGCTGTGAGTCCCCGTTGAGTGTGGTGGGGATGGTTTTGGAGGGGAGCTCCGAGGCCCTGTGCCCCCCTCCCTCGCTGGAGCTGCGGCCGTCCTGCAACAAGAGCCAGGCCTCGCCCCCATTGGGCTCCGGCTCGCAGCCCCACGACAGCCTCTTCCCCGGGGACAAGGAGCCCGTCAAATATGGGGAGCTCATCGTCCTGGGGTGAGTGTCTCACCCTTCTCCATCCCTCACTTGTCTTCTGTGTATCCATCTACTGTATCCTCAGAGGTCTCTTGGTCTCCCTGTATTTTCCTTGGCATTCTACGTTCATCTTATTCTTCCATGTATTCATCTCTTCTACCTCCCCTCTCGTCAACATCATCATCATCATCATCATCATCTCTATCTTTACTTAGAGCTTCTCAACTGAAATGTATCATCTCGGTCAAAAAGAAAGCTTCATTCACATAATGTTCCTCACACTGATTCACTTCTAACAGCAGTATCACACAATAGATTAGCCTACTACTCACTCAGTATACTAGCCTATGTCACTAGTGTCAAACTGGGTCTATTCCTGTTGACTCATGTCTCTTGTGTACGTTATGCCTATAAGCCTGTGTTGTCCACAATCAAGTTCCTGATTTATAGGTTGTTTTCAGGATGTTATCAGCCCTAAAAGCAAATATGGAGGAGGAACTGAAAGGCCATGCACAAACTCTACTTCAGATTACCGTTGAAACATGATGAGCACGTGAAAGCTATGTGATGCTTTCTTATTAGTTTAGCTTCAGATGCTGTTTCCCCTTTGATGTTCTCTGTCCTGCAGCCAAGATGGCTTGGCCAAGGCCTTAACAAATACATGAATGGTAGAGAGGAGATAAATCTGGTTGTGTGTTTGTTCATGTGGAGACCTCTGAGAGGCACTGTGTTTCAAATGCACTGCTCGTCTCCTCGCCTCGCCCTGATCTCTGTGCGAAATAAAAGTTTTGTTTGATTAGGGTGCAAATTGGATTTATATTTAATCAAAGGCCATGCATCTATGTAGCCTTTTTGCACCGACATGTCTGCGCCGGTGTATGTGTGTCTGTGTGTGTGTGTGTATGTGTAGTGTTTTAAAAACAGTCAGGTGATGAAGAGAAGAGTGATAATCTGTTTTGAGTGTTGCAAAAGCCCCCTCTAACATCTCTGGAAATACCCACATTCTTCCTAATTGTAAGATAAGAGGGCAGATTTCCTCCTCTTCTCCCCTCACCAAAACAGCCTCTATTGGTGTTAAGCTGGAATAGCACATGGCTGGAAAACAGAAAAGGATAGAGGGGAGGAGGCTTGAGAGAGGGAGGGAAGGGAAGAGGGCCAGAAGGAATTGGTAGAAAGTGAGTGGAAGAGAAGGAGGAGTAGAAGATTGGGATAGATAGAGTGAGTGGGAGAGAGAAATAAAATGGAGAGAAAGAGAGAGAGACGTTTCTCATTGAGATCCTGAGATATTGATCGGGAGCCCAGGTAGTGGAGGGTGCTGAGAGGGGCCTCGCTCCCTATTGATGTAATTAAAACAGAGTGCAGCATGGCTGCACACACACACACACACACACACACACACACACACACACAGTCATTGAACCTGACGTTGGAAAGAGTAACAGAAATGGAGAGAGAGAGAGAAAGAGAAAGAGACCTAGAAGGAGTAATGGAGAAATAGATGGTGAGATGAGAGAGAAAGAGAGAGAGAGAGAAGGTAAGATGTTGGATGGAGAAGGGAATAGTATATGGAGAGATAGAGAGTGACTTAGAGATTATGTGAGATGTAGTGAGGCAGTAGGAGATGTGATGAGAGATGGAGAGAGATAGAGAGAGATGAAGGAAGATGGAGTGAGAGATAGAGAGAACTCTGCATGGAAGAGGAGCTGGAGTGGAGAGCTAGTGTGTGTGTTGTGTGTGTGTAGGGGGGCATGTGGAGAGCCACGTGCTGCTCTGTGGAGCATGGGCACAGCTCATTGGCCTGAGTCATTCCACTCATTACCCAGCAGAGCAAGGGCAGCCAGGGCTTCCAGCACTGCGGTCACTGCACTTAGTGTCCCCCTATAGCCGTGCTACAAGCCATGCATATAGGCAGTGTGTGCACACACACACACGCCAGCTCAGTGTACAATGAAGGCACCCAGCCTCAGGCGTGCTGTGTGTGTGTGTGTGAGATACCCACGGCACGCTCAGCCGGCACAGCCACTCTTGCACATGGCTGGGCGCTGGGTTACGCAACACCAGGGGCACGCTACGCCATGCCACGCCATGCCACGCCAAGGCAGTCACAATTCTGCTGTGGTGGTTTGTGTCACTGTACCCTCCCGCTTGGAGCGCGAGTGCTGGGGAAGTTTGTTGTGCATTGATAAGATGTTACCTTAGAAATACAAGATCCATTAAGATCCATGTAAGATGATACATTGAATGTGCAAGTACATTGAAAATCTTCTTTTCTGTGGTGTGAGTTCAGTAAATTGTTTGCAGTCTGGAAGTAAATATCTGTCTTCTTTCCCTCTCCTCTGCCAAGGCACAATGGGTCACTGGCCAATGGGGACAAGGGACGCCGCAGGAGCCGGCTGGCCCTCTACAAGCGGCCCAAAGCCAACGGTGTCAAACCAGATGTTATCCACAACGTGTCCACTCCTCTGGTGTCAAAGGTGAGAGGTCAAGGATGTGGACCGAATGACCTTTAAACAAGCATCAAAGTCATTCATTGTAGATCAGCATCATTTGTTATAGAAGTCTTTATTATTTTTAGATATAATAAACAGAAGTACATTATATAACATTAAGATTATTACATGACTGTTATAAAGTGGCAGAGGATGTGATATTTAATAAAAAAAAAAGAACAGCATTGCAGAGTTCTCAAGTCCGGAGCCTAAGTCCTACTAAAGCGCCCACAACAGTGCACCAGAGTGGGGTTGCATAACCATGTTTAAAACTGTGAACAGCCTCATTCATCTCAGGGAGGTTTGAAACAATGCAGAACACTGATATTCCAACATTGCTCTGTTGTGTGAAATGGAAGCAGTTACATAATAGATGTGTGTGTCTGTTTGTGTGTGTGTGTGTGTGTCTTCCACAGGCCCTTAGCAACAAAAGCCAGCACAGCATCTCCTACACATTATCTAGGAGTCAGTCGGTGATAGTGGAGTACACACATGACTCCAACACAGACATGTTTCAGGTGAGCACTGGTGGTGGAGTACACACACGACTGACTCCAACACACACATGCCTCCCAAAGAAACAAGCAAACAAAACTCCAGTGACAAGCACTAAAGTCAGTTTGGAAGAAGAAGACTATTAGTGCTGCAGTCATCACAAGGCATTGAACTCTGAAACTTTTTAATGAAACAGTGGCAGAGAAACTTGCCACTCTTAAGAGAGGTCCACCAACAGAGCAGTTGAAAAAGTTTTTGGTGATCTGTATGATAGGCAAGGTCTGGACAAAGAAAACTTTTCAGAGTTTAACCAAACGTACAGGCCCATAATTGAAAGGTCGAGTCAAAATAGACCTTTAAGGCACGTCATGTCCTTTGGTGTTTGAACCAAACAGCAACAGAGCACAAGAAAGCAATTCACCAGTCCCTCTTTAAATCCCCCTTCAATTATCTCAACTCCCATCCCCCCTTTGTTGCTGTTTGGGGGACAAGCTTACTCCGCTTGCATTGGTTCTGGTTCATGGGCCAGGCCTGTGTAAATTTTTTGGTGTAGTTTTCTTTATTTCAGTGGACTCATGGAATGAAGCAGCCCATTCACTGAGCGCAATAAAATCTGTTACAGGTTATAAATGGCTTAGCATTGCTGGATACTGAGATAGGAGGTATCTTTAAAGACTGGGCAACATCATTGTGATGATGTAATACCGAGTTCAATATCCGAAGCACAAATGCTGATGGGTCCGTCAGTTCAGCCCTCACACATGTATGATAAGTTCCTTGTTGACTGACATTGCTCTTTGGCTGTCATTTACATTAGAGGCCTGTATCTGCCTCTACTTTCCATGTAATCTACTGATTCTAGATACTGGATTTTGCCTGCCTAGCTTCCTGAATAGTGCTTCTCTGTTGCTTTCTCCAGTGCCTAACTGAACGCTGTGGGTGGAAAAAGGTGAAAGACGAGTGTATGTGTGCCTTGAAATGTATCACTGCATTTGATTTGAAGTTACTGTCAGTGTTGTTACAATGCACAGAATGCTGTGGGTTTACTTTTCACCTAAAATATCTACATATTTGATCCTTGTGTCATTGTTTTGTTTAACTGAACCTCAGGCAACACTCAAGTGTGCCATCAACAGCCCCATGAGAGCTCCAACGAGGCACAAAAACACACGGATAAACACACACACACACACGCATAGGCAAACAGACGATCCCTCTCTAATCTCTCCCTCTCCGCTCCTCTCATCTCTCTCCTCCCATCCTTAGATTGGCCGTTCCACAGAGAGCATGATCGACTTTGTGGTGACAGACACAGTTGGGAGCGGCGGGGGAGGAGGAGGAGGTGGCGGCGGTGGTGGTCAGGGAGCAGCTGGAGAGGGCGGAGGAGGTGGCAACGGCCAGTCAGCCCAGAGCACCATCTCGCGCTATGCCTGTCGCATCATGTGTGAACGCAGCGCTCCCTACACAGCGCGAATCTACGCCGCCGGCTTTGACTCCTCCAAAAACATCTTCCTTGGAGTGAGTTGCACCCCCCTCATCTCTGAATGGGATGTTTGCATAGCAATACTGCAGTACTGTCTGCATAGGATGCACAATGCCAGAGGTCATTTGAGTCATAACTTTCCATGCAATTCAATTTGAGTGAAGGATCCTAGAGTATATATACTGCCTCATTTGAACTGTCAAAATGGCAGTATGCAGCATATCAATCCTTAGTGCAATATCTCTGTGCTTCAGTCGCTTTGTCACTGTGAATCTTCATTACAACAGTAACAGTACTAATAGTACTAACTCTGCTTGTGTTTAATTATGTAATGCATGAGAGCTTTACATATTTTAATGGTGTGTGTTTTATAAGTCCCACCCCACATTTTAAGGAAAGTTCATTATTTTCTCATTAGTTACAAAAACCCCACATATTTGTGGTGTGTAGTGTAGTTTGGAGAAGATTGATAAGTTGATAAGTAACACTACTCGCAAGGATAAACTGTGAATGAAATTGTTATGTTAGTGGCTGATTGCTTTTTTAGTTTTGCTCAAACACAGCAGCCTAAATGACACATTCACATAACACACACACGCACACACACACATTCACATAAAAAGAGCAGCTGTTTCTGAGTCACCCACAAACACTCATCTTCTGTTTCCTCCCCTGCTCGGGATCTTATGCTTGCTGTGCACATGGACGCATACACACACACACTCATACACACACTTACACACCAAACCTATAGTGGCCCCTCTGTAGATATTACCATTATCTCTATCACTCACATATCACATATGCTTAGGTATTCACAAATAACACACACATATACACAGTTAAACACACATTGACACACATAGCCCACTATCAGAGCTAAGGACTCTAGAACTCCCTACCCACACGGGCACGCACACACACACACACACTTCCTGTTTCTCTTGTGTATGCACAGACCATCAGAAGTACCAACTAGGACCTGACATCCTGCATCTAGATACCAGTCTCTCTCTCTCTCTCTGTCTCTCTCTCTCTGATGGAGGGATGGGGAATAGGGGGTGCGTGTGAGGGGATGACTCATGAGCTGGCTGGACAGCAGACAATCTTCCTGTGCCTGCTGCTCTGGGTCTCTGTTGGCACAGCAGTGCTCCAGAGCTAGTGGGTGGCAAACTGAACAGCACAGTTCTACTTCTACTCCCTGTCCTGTTTCTTAGTCCTCTGTGTCTGATGTTATTAAATTCAGACTTCTGTTTGTTTGTGTAAGGGCAGGGGCTAATCTTAGGTGATGTGAATGTTTACAGGTAAAGCCTCTCTGAATGGCCAATTTAGTTGTTTGGTTTCACAGCAGTAATGACGTAGCCTATCACTTAGCTCTTTGTGACGTTAATTCTGACGTCAATTCTGACATCAATTCTGACGTCAATTCTGAGCACAACAAAAAGATTACTTACAAAATGATCGGTACTACCGAAATGTAGTGCCATTCTGAGGGGGGGATTTGACTCATTAGCCTGGTTTCAAGTTTGCCTAAACTTTCACTTTAAACCCTTCAATCAGACAATTTCAGGATCATTTAGTTTTATCTCAAAGTTGATTTTTGCCATAAAGCTACTGAAGTGAAATGATGTCATGGTAGCTGGAGTAAGTATTGAAAATGAAGGTACCAAATAAATGAAAGCCAATGTTCCAGCTGATGTCTTGTATTCATTTTGTAAACAAGAGGCACAGATAACTCTGCATATTTAAGTTCAGTTTTCTATGCTCACACTGTAATCTTAGATACTGTTGTTGGTTTAAAAAAATGGCAGCTGTTGTTGGCCTCCTCACGTCTTCAGCCCAGGGCTCCACAGGAAGGCTAACCAAGACTAGGGTCTTATTCTCCCAGCCTGACAGCAGCCTTGAGGGAGCCCTCATGGTGGATGAGTGGTCAGTCCTGAGGCAGAGCTGGGTGGAACAGAAGGTCTTGTGTGGGAGTGTGCCGGGCTGGACTGACCTCAGACTCTTTTGGGTCAGTGCGCTTCAAGCGTGTGATATGAGGCAGAGCTCCATAATAGCAGGATAGCACACAGACTTGTGTTTATGTGTGTGCCTGTGTGTTGAGTTTACTGTTGTGTTGTTGCCTTGAGTTGAGTAGGTTGAAATTGTATTGTATCTTTGGGTTGATTAAGATTTAAAGTGTGTCTGTTCTGTATAGGAGCTTTGGGTGGGTCTTTATTGTATTTGGGAATCTTTCATTTCACATGGGTTTGTCAGAGTAGAGTTTGGTGAAGGCTCGGTTGATTGCGGAGAGCGGAGGAGAGGAAAGGACTAGGAGAGAGCTGGTGCTTACTCATTCATAAAAATACCGCCTTGATCTGCGCAGGCTGAGCTGACAGATTTCCTACGCTTAGCCCTCTCCTACTCACACTCAAGCAAACACACACACACACACACACGCGCACACACACAGACACACACACATCCACCCCCTCACATACACTCTGGCACATGTAAACATTCATGCACTATGCCTTTTCAGATCTGTCTCTCTCTCTATCTCACTCTCTCTATCCCTCTCTCTCTCTCTCTATACACAGTCACATACACACATGCACACACACACACAATCATAAACAAGCATACACTTCCCTCCCACATAGCCAGTCACACATGCTCGACACATGCTCACATACTCACTACCTCCTTCCACCACACACACACACACACCAAGGCTTCTTTCCTTTTTAAGCATTCAGTCTTCGTCCACTCTCTTTATCATTCCCCCTGTCTCTCTCTCTCTACACACACACACACACACAGTGCTAGCCCCGGTCCTCTGCGGCGTGGGTGAAATATTGAAGGTAGTGTGTGCGGTGAAAGGCCCAGCAGGCACAGATGCAGAGGGAGACTTGGCAGCCAGTAGACACCTGGCAGGGTAGCCCCAGGATGGAGGGAGTTCACCCGTAACGACAGGAGGAGGAGGAGGAGAGAAAGAGAGAGAGAGAGACAGCTGGCTCTTCTGTCTATCTGTTCCTACCTGTCTATCTGTTCCTTCCTCCAGGTTGGAGTTTATCAGAAGCAAGGAGCAGGAGAAACAGAAGGAGAGATAGAGACAGGCAGGAGAAGGAGTTGCTTGTCTGTCTGTCTGCCCGTCCCTGATGAAAGCTAAATAGCTACATTCTCTTTATTGTTTCACAGTTCATTTGAATTATGCGTCTTGTTTGTAATGAATAGCAAAACAAGCAAGAAGCATCATTTATCATTGTAAAGATAATCTGATGAGTTTCTCTGATATACCAGCTTGATTAAGTGAAGCAATTGAATTGGGTTCATCTCGGTGACGTCTTGGCGAGAGGCTGTTATTGGATTGCGCCTGTACACCATAAGCACTTTTGCTAGCACGCTTGATTAAGCTGAATTATGTCATCATAATATGAGGAATATTTATAATGAATCACTTCAGATCTGATAAAGTAGAACAGCCTCCTCCAAAGACGTGCTTTGAGTGAGGATTCTGACTGTTGTAATGGATCATGCTCAGAAATTTGAGCAAATACGAGCATAATGTTGCACCTTTGTGTGGTGAGAGGCACGAACTCTAGCACTACCAGGCTGTTTTTACAGTGCTAATCGAAGCAACATTGTAAATAACAAAAACCCTTGTTTGAAAAATGACGTCAAAGGCCTCTGTATAGAAGCAAGCAGGGACTCTATGAAGGGCACGCAACATTGAGCGTGACAAAGTAGAAATTGACAGCATGGAGGCTTCCACTATGAAACATCTCTGTACAGTAGAGTCTATCATGCTGGGTAATGGGAAGGTATCTGTGTGTGTGTGTGTGTCTAGAGGCAGATAATGGGTTTAAGAGCTGTCGCTGGAGTATGAACTGAGTTCCCTCAGCGTGGCTCTGTGAGGCTGGCACACGCGACTGTCCTTGGCAGCAGGCACACACTGCCTGTGTGGATCACTGTTATCATACGGAGGAGGGGAGGGAGGGAGAGAGAGAGAGAGAGAGGAGGGGAAGGGTGACAAGGGAAGGAGGATAGAGAGAGGTTAGATACAGGCAGAGAAAGGGGAGGAGAGAGAGAGATTTTTAAGTGAGCAAGAGTATAAAAAAACATTTTGATGCAATAATGTAACTGATGTCTGCAATGAAAAGAGAAGAGAGTAAAAAGGAGAATGAGTGGGAAAATGAGCCATATGAGAGAGGGGGGGGGGGGAGAGGGGGAGAGGGAGAGGGAATGAGAGCTGAGAGCAACATGTCGAAGTGCTGTAGTATTAGTAGTATTGATACAGAAAAAGAGTGATAGAGAGGTATAGCAGAGAGGAAAATAAGGAGCGCTCACTTATATTACTGGGAGTGCTATGGAACACACAGTAGGCTTTTAGGTGCAGTGCACGTGTTAGCAGTCAGCTCATGGGATGACTCTGTGTCCTGTCTGCTCAGCACTTTCTTCCTTCATGAGAAATACATTTGACAGCTGCATTTCTCTTGTGGGCTAACAATCAAGGATTTGTGGATTGCTGTACTCTTCAATATATCCACAATTTGTGTGTGTATGTGCGTGTGTGTGTGTGTTTTGGGATCTGTCAGCATAATCAGAATTCCATTACAGACTTCCATTTCAGAGAATCAAGCACCTCCACAGCCTTTGATGCCATAATTTTTTACTTCCTTTTCAGCAGTTTGCCTTGTTTTACCTCAGCTACATCTGCAGCCCCCGGGAGCCTTAAGGTTCCTTCAGGCTGAGTTTTGCACCTACACTGAGTGATCTTTTACTGTTCACATTTTGTCTCAAAGTTGTTTTGTTTTTATCAGTTGTGTGTGTGTGTGTGTCCACCCCTCAGGAGAGAGCTGCCAAATGGCGAACGTCTGATGGCCTGATGGACGGCCTGACGACCAATGGGGTCCTGGTGATGCACCCAGCTGGCGAGTTTGTGTCAGAGCCGGCGCCAGGTGTTTGGCGGGAGATCTCCGTGTGTGGGAACGTCTTCGCCCTCCGAGAGACCCGCTCTGCTCAGCAGCGGGGAAAACTGGTGAGTGAGAGACAGAGAGCGAGAGAGAGAGAGAAACCAGAGATGGAGAGAAACGATAGCATAAGAGAGAGCAGAGAGATAGATAGAGAGAGAGAGAGAGAGAGAGAGATTAAGGGCAGTGAGAGTGCTGGAGTGTGATAAGAAGAAATCATATTTGATTATCTGATGAAAGGCCACCAGCAGCAGAAGAAGAGACTGTCAATCCCCTTTCCCAGGGAAAAAAAGATGTTAGCGCTGCCTTTCACAAGGTCATGTGGCCGCCCTCCTCTGCTGTCTACTATCAAGTCCTGTCAGTTCAGAACAGTTTCACGCTTGAGTGGAGACTAAAGAAGATCCACAGTAGGCAGGATGGCCCCAGTAAAAGATTAGAGCACTACCCAGTGGCAGTGGGAAGAAACACACAAGTATCAGTGCCTAAGTCCATACTTTACTAAACAGTGCAGTTCAGTTGAGTGTACTTCATGCAGCTATACACTAGCAATTGTTTTGTCTACATTATGTAAGAACTGTGTAGACTAAACTGAGTAAATAAAACATGAATTCAAGGAGTTTATTTGTCACATACATTGAAATACTGATGTAAAACATGTAGTGAAATTGCATAAATTACAGTATTAACTCAAAGAGAAAAAGAAAGACACAGCAAAAACAAAAGCAAATAAATGGGCATTAGTCCATATGGGTTCAGGATCCATGTAGCCTACAGACCCATTCTTGGAATGGAATTCTTGGATCCTGTTATAAGAATTCATCTACAGCAGAGTGTGCAACACTGCATATCAATGTAGGTCAGGTGTGTGTGTTTATATATTGAGATGTGAGTGTGTCAGCACAGTGCTCCAACTGTGTCAGACATGACGGCATCTCCTTTCCAATCCTGTCAAGGTTACATTCCCCTGGAAGCCCATGCACACCGCAAGCAATCTCCTGCAATCCACACTGGTGTCCAGACACTAAGGAAATACTGTGCTATACTATAGACAATATTAGTGCAGCAGGAAAGGCAGAGATCATGGAATGCACTTCAAACTGGCCTTGTGGCAAGGGGTTAATTTATAGACATTTATTTAATGTAAATATAATGTGTACCTCAAGTCATAAGAGAACTATACAGGAACACAAGTGCTGAATGGCATGTAGAAATTATATTTTATTGTGCTGTATCATGATGTAAGATATATGTTATTTATGGATTCATTTATTTAGGGTTGCAGTACTGTGTGCTTGTCAGAATTAGAAATATTGGTGGATAGTTCCCTTTTGAAGAATACTTGGAGAATAGTGAGGAATTTATGGTATTAGGAATATTTTGGAAATAGCTTTTGATAAATGAGTTAAAAGTGTTCATGTACCTATTCCACATGAAGTATCTTGTGTCTTGTGTGTCAGTGGAAAGTATTTCCATCTTGTGTGTCTTGTGTGCAGGTGGAGAACGAGTCCAACACGCTGCAGGATGGCTCTCTCATCGACCTGTGCGGAGCCACACTGCTGTGGCGGACGCCATCAGGCCTGCGCCACACGCCCACGCTCAAGCAGCTGGAGTCCCTGCGGCAGGAGCTGAACGCAGCGCGGCCCCAGTGTCCCGTGGGCTTCAACACACTGGCCTTCCCCAGCCTGGCGCTGGCCCAGCGAGCCACCGTCGACAAGAAGCAGCCATGGGTCTACATGAACTGCGGACACGTGCACGGCTACCACAACTGGGGCTTCCGCAAGGAGAAGGGCGCCTCGTCCGCCATGGGAGGGATGGGTCTGCACGGCGGAGGCGGGATGGGTGGGTTCAGTGGGAGCGGGGGTGGCGGAGCAGTCGGGGGAGCGGGCACAGCGCCGGCGGGGACGGGCGAGCGCGAGTGCCCCATGTGTCGGCGCGTGGGCCCCTACGTGCCGCTGTGGATGGGGTGCGAGGGGGGGCTGTACCTGGACGCGGGGCCGCCCACGCACGCCTTCTGCCCTTGCGGCCACGTGTGCTCGGAGAAGACAGCAGCGGGCTGGAGCCAGATCCCGCTGCCGCACGGCACGCACGCCTTCCACGCCGCCTGCCCCTTCTGCGGCACCTGGCTGACCGGTGAGCACGGCCATGTCCGCCTCATCTTCCAGGGGCCCGTCGACTGAAAGGGCCATTAGCCCTCCACCCCTCCCCTCAATACACCCCTTCACCCCCCCCCCAAACACACACACACAACCAGCCCCAGTCTTTACCCACAGCCCTCTAAATCCACCAACCCATCTCCCCGCCCCTCCCTGCAAACCCCCTCAGTGACATACTGACAATGACAAGGGGAGGGGCATGGTGGCAGAGGAGTTTCAACCCCATGCAATGTTGGAGGATGAGGCCAACAGTTGGACAGATTGAGAGTGATGGACAATGGGGCTCAGCATGGACATGATGAACTGATGGACCAGAGGGAACACTGTGGGCACAAAGGTGTTTTTGAGCGGGAAGTCCGTAAATAAAGTGGGAAAATGGGAAAAAAAGTTGCTAATTGGTGTGTGGTTGTCTCTCTGACTTGTCATACCAGTGTGTTTGCAGAAGGTGTCACGTAACGTCAGGAAATGGATCATCTGATATGATGCCTTTGCATGTACACCTTGTCATTTATTTCATCACATCATGATTTTATTTCCTTGCATCAATTAGGCAACATGAGGCATTACATGACTTGTGCAACTACACTGTGAGGATTGTTCCAAAAACTGCTGCTAGAGGTTGCTTGAAAAATTTGAAATACTCAAACTTAGAGTTAATGCATTTATTATTAGTAGTATTAGCATTATTAATATTATTAATAATATATAGAATGTGAATGCTCAGACAAGGAATCTGAAAGCGTGTGTTAAAACAGTTAAAACATTTGTTTTTTTAACACAGGAAATGTTTCAAGGTGACCCTTGGTAGTCTTCCTTAAGGGCTGCAGTAGTTTCCTCCATGTCTGTTTGGCTGTGGAGATTACATAAATGCAGCAAAGTCAGCTTGAATTCACCACATGCCTCTTCTTAATTAAGGGCCTTTGTCCAAATGAAGGCACCCCCTGAAAATGACACGAGGGCACCAGAAGGTTCATCTAATCCCCAGGAGGGGAGAGGATGTCCTCTGATGTTTACACACACGCACATACACACACAAACACGTTTTCTTCACCCACATGCATGCACTCACTCACACACACACACAGCAACACTCTCTCTCTGGCTCTTTCTCTGACATACACACATAAACAGTCTCCTACCCAGGGGATTGTCTGTCTACAGTCAAACTAGTCTGCAGCTCCTCTGCGGTGCTAAAAATAACTCAAGGTCATTTGTGCCTTTTCAGCCACTACGCAACACATCTAGCGCTTAGACACTTGCACATCTATGCACTCACACAGGCAAAGCTACACACCAGTCTACACACTCCCACATCCATCTTCATACACACACCAAAAATCTGCACAAACACACAAGAAGAAATGCACTACGGTACTACACACAGGTGACATACCACAACCCTACACACACACAAAACTTGTATCTTGTGTATTTCGTCAACTCTCTTCACTCACACACACACACAAATACACACAGGCGATGTGTAGTTCCATATGTACAGCAAGCTAGACCTCACAAAAAGACACATCCTGCAGAAAGCAGACGTGCACATGGAGACAAGGGCATGCTGGTCATAAAGACATACGTGTGCTAGAACAGTCTGCAAACAGGAAAGCCACATACACTTAGACACACACGCTGATTAACACGTATAAACTAACACGCTGATTAACAGCCAAGGCATCAGCATCAGCACTGAGGGAAAGATTATCAGGGTTGGGTCTCTGCTCTGTTGTTTCATTTATTACGCATGTTGAGCCACACACACGCACACAATGATCATCACTGACTCACCAATGTCATCACACATGCATGCATACATACATACATACATACACACACACACAAAGGGTCATGTCACAAGCTAGTAAAGGCACACACAAGCAGGCTGGATCATGCCTGCATATACAGCACACAGACACACACCACAAAAGAACAATACAGGCAATGGTAATTTTTATTTGTTTTATTATATATATATTTATAGTATGTACAGAAAAAAACATGATTAAACTGAGCAATGACAGCACCGTACGGCAGGTAACCAAGCGGGGGTGGGGGAGCAAGGGGACAAGGGGGGAGGAGAGGAAAGGGACCAGTCCGGTGCTCAGCATGTTTTTTCTCGTTTTAAGAAAGCGCATATTCCTTTAAATTTTTCTTAAGAAGAGACAGAAAGGAAGTGTAAAATAGCGACAGACGCAACAGAATCGAAAGTGTGCAAAACAACAAAGAGAAAAGCCCCTTTTGTGAGGTAAAAAAGGAAAAAAAATCTGGAAAAAAGCATCAATTTGTAGCGAGGCTCCATCATTTACCTTCACATTCAAAAGCAACATTCTGCCAACCAACCCCCCCACCCCCCGCCATCCCCACCCAAATCCACTCCACTTCTACCAGGTGATCTCTTACCTCCAACTCCCCACATATGCCCCACCCCCTCCCATTCCTTCACCTTCCACTAGAAGCCTAAGTTCTACAACCCTGTTCCTCTGCTATGGACCAAAGTTCATTACCACAGTATATTTCTAGTCAGAAGATTTATCAAAAGAAAACACATGACAAATGAAACAAAACGAAACCAAATTGAATCCTCTAATTGGCCACAAGGCATCCAGACTGCAATGACAGTGCAGGACTTCAAGTCCCCACAATGCAACGCTCGAGGGGCATGTTGTTGAAAGGCTGCTGTTTGTGGCCTGACGGTGAGTTGAGTGCGAGATCCAACAACTAATAATATAAAAAACAACTAATAATATAATAACCCCCCCCCCTCCCCTCAAAAGCTCCAGTGAGATCAAGATGAACTTGTAGAGGTCAGCATCTCCTTTTTTGGTTGGTTTTATTTCATTGTTTAAGAGCAGGAATGTCACACAATTTATAACCCTGGTTCCACCCTTTCGCCACCCAGCCACTGTTCTCTCGATGTGAGTGGAAATCACTTACTTGGGTGCAAACAACGAATCATCTGGAGCTTAACCCACAGAAAAAAAACAAAAACAAAAAACAAAAAGGCATGACTGAAGGGTGACTTGTGAATTGATGGTAGTGTTAGACGTGAATAGCTACTCTAAACCGATGTTAGCAAGTTAAATACATGATCCACAACAGGCTACAAATACACATATCGACGCAGGAGACACCTTCCCAACGCCTGTTACAGTGATACTTCACGTGTTCTAGGGCTGGGTTTTGTGAACTGAGGCAAGCACAGAACACACCAGCCTTCTATCTCCTCCTGAAGAACATGGCTATGGTCTGGTGTGAAGGAGGTTGGGCACAACTTCATGGTCACCACTAGACAACTAGAGAGCTTTCAACTGACCGATGAACACAAATCTGTTCACAATTGAAAACTGGTATGAAAACAGCTTTAGTTTTTATTGTTTGTTTTTTTAAACAGGGACTTTCAAAGTCATCTGCGGTGCATTCTAGAAGCTCTGACAACTTGAGTGCAAAAAGGGAAGAGGCTCAAAGTGAAAAACAGACGCCAACTCTCAACAGTTACAGAGCAACAAGGCAGCTGATTTTTCATATGGCCGTGTGGCAGGCAAAGACTCCATCTCTCTTTTGAAAACTGCCAGTCCCCTCCCACACCCCCCCTTCCACGTTCTCAAGGGGCAGCAGAGGGCCCAGACCCACAAACTGTTGGATACAGATGAGCTAAAATTTGGGCCAGGGACAGTTCTAGTCAGGGCTGGTGGTTGATGGGTTGAGGCTGAAGTGTGTGTTGAGGGGCAGGTGTAAAAAGGGATGATTACCTGACTCAATCAGCAACATATAGGAGCTCTGGGAGGTCATATCCGGTCTCGTGTTACTCAGACCAGTCAGTCCCAGCCTCCCACAAACAGTACAATGCAGTACATCATACTCTCTCTCTCACACACACACACACACCTAACTAGTCCAGTCTTACTTGTCCTAATGTCTGAAAGAGACTTAGAAGAGTGCTGCAGAGACGCACTGTCCTCCAGCTTGGCAAACAAAATAGGCACCTTTGAAGCATGCTGCATCCTCTTCACATCTGTGAAATGTACCAGCCCATATTTTACAAAGGAAGGATCAATGGAAGTATGTATGGAGGGGGGAGAAACACACTTCCAATATTTCCTTACATTCAACAGAAAAAAATCAAGTCAACAAGCTCCAGTAAGCAAATGACATCTAACAAGCAGTGAGACCCCAGAGGCTTCAACTCAGCTGAGCTCAAGGCCATCCAATCGGAAGAAGGCAAGCAGATGACAAGGTCTCATACATACAGCAAGCCAGACCAGGGGTGTGCTTGGAGCGCGAGTATGTGAAAGCCTTGATGCTAAGTGGTGGGTTGGGTCCAAGGTCATGTCAAAGGTCATTCTCAGGCTCTAGTCATATTGAGGTTATGCACTTGGGGAGATGTGTCCACATTCTCTGCAAAGATACTGCTCACGTCTACAGCGGCAGCAGGCTATAGCCAGCCCTGCAGCTTGCAACTAATGGTTGAGGTTTTACAGATCTTGACCATTTATGTTTAGAAGACGAGAACAGAGGGGTACTTTGAAGAAGGAACAGTAGCTGGAACTAGAAGATAGAAAGAAATGCAAAAAGAGAGAGAGAGAAAAATATTTCTGCCACATGAGGCATGTCCACATTGGACATAAAAAGAGGCCATGGGTGCATCTATGGCACACATAGGAAAACTGGTACATAAAAACAGTCCAGTGGGCCTCCACTTCCTCATCGTCCCCAACCATCACTACCACCAACACCTGCCTGCCACCTTACTCCAACAGCCTCTTTAGAAACGTTCATGATTAGAAAAAAAACTACTCTGAAAACAAAACACAAACAAAACAAAAAAGGTTTCATAAAATCACAATCATTATAATATTAATAATGTCCAACTATTAAGATGCAGATGCAAAATGCAGAAATATTGCCAATTCTGACCACTTCAGATTCAAAGACCAAGCACTGATGATCCCACCATAACACACCTCTGTATGTTTTCTGTGTGTGTGTATCTCTGTGTTACTTCAAGGACACATAATTACAAGTATTATAGATATAAGTTCAGCGCTTATTTTAAGGTGAAGATTTAAACTGGTCTGAAATGTCTGTAGTATGACAGCCAGAGGGAAAAAAAACTGTTTACGAACCACCCTCCCTCATCCCCACCCTGTCCCAATCCAAACACAGACAGCCACCAACCCATCTCCATCATGGATGTGAAGGGGATGTGTGTGTGTGTGTGTGATGAGATTAATGATAAATGTTGTGACCAAGTGTGTCCCATTATTGAGTGTTTGAACTGAGTTCATGAAGAGGGGAGGGGGTGACCTGAAGACAAACACTGAACCTTGAGAAAACCCAGCCAATGACAGAAGAGAACCAGGAAAAAACAAAACAAACACGAAAGACAGTTCTCAAAAACCTTCAAGCCCACTCCCACAAACCATACTCTGCCTCAGTGAGAGTGTGTGTATGTGTGGTTAGGTGGATGTGTTTACCCACTCTGTGTGTGTGTGTGTGTGCATGTGTGTCAGATAAAGAGAGATATGAACACTGAATCCAGCACCTAACCCGTGTGTCCTCTCTCTCTCTCTGGATCAATAACCATCTCTTCCACCTTATCCTGACCCTCTCCTTCACACCTCCCACGTGAAAGTCATTATTAAACACTGCTCCACTTCCCTCTGCCCTCTTCTTTTCCCTCCCTCTCTTCCACCTCTTCCTTCCTCTCAGTCAATCCTATCTTCCTCCGTGCTGACTTGGCCATCATCAGTGTACTGCTCTCGTCTCCTCCACCCTGTCTTTCCCCTCTTCCTCTCTGGGAGCGCTGCACCGCTGTGGTGCCCACTGCGAGACTCCAGGGAGCCGTCCCTGGCTGGGGCTGTTACTGAGGGTCAGGCTGGGTGGGAGAGAGGGGAGATGGAGCTGAGGGACTCTGGGAATGGCTTCACTGTTTGGGCCCTAACAATGGAAGAGGAAGAGGAGGAGTTGGAGGACCATGTTGGATGGTGGGCTTTTGGATGGATGTTGAAATGCTGAGTGAGTGTGAGTGTGTGTGTAAGTGTGTGTGTGTGTGTGTTTGAGACGGGGCGGTTGTGGATGTGGGGTGGGGTAGGGTGGGGGGGTCCGGGAGAAGGTCCATCCCATCCGTCCGTTGGGCGTGTGTGCGGGCGTTTAGCAGCAGCCTCCGCCGGACTGTCGCACCGGCGTGCTCTCGATCTTCAGGTTGGGCTTGTCTCCGCCGGCCGTGGCGCCGGGGCCCATGCGCTTCTTGATCTCGGCCGCCATGGTCATGAAGGCCTGCTCCACGTTGGTGGCGTTCTTGGCACTGGTCTCCAGGAAGGGGATGGCCAGGGAATCAGCAAACTCCTGCATGGCGAGGATGAAAGGTTAAAGACAGAGGACAGAAAGGTCAGACAGTCCAGGACAGACACATTCTACAAGACACCCTACAAACCACTAATCATCAACCACTTGTTTTCTACAGCTAGATGCCAATGGACAGGAAAAACTAGCACCTCCAAAAGGGGTTATTTTTGAAAGCCTTCCACAGTGGTGTCACCTGCACCAGAACCCACATAGATGGATAGATCAAGTAAAGGGAAGAGCTCACCTTAGCAGTGGTGTAGTCCACTACTTTCTTGGTGGTGAGGTCACACTTGTTTCCCACCAGCAGCTTGTTGACGTTTTCGCTGGCGTAGCGGTCGATTTCCTGGAGCCACTGTTTCACGTTGTTGTAGGATTCCTAAAAAGAGGGAAACTATGTGAAGATGCAGCAACTCCATTCTAAAACTTCCACTTCGGGCTCGCTCTCTGCATCTTGTTAGGATGAATCATGTTTGTGCTCAGTGAGAGACTCACACATCCCATAAATAATGACCCAATGAATCTTCCCATCGGAGACCTCTAAATTATTTATCTAAATGTTCTCCATATTCCTCACAGTCATTAGCCTCTTCGACATCCTTTTCATCATCATTCTCCTCATCACCTCCGTCACACAACCAGCTGAGTCATACAGGGCTGGCTGTTGCTAGGCAACACTGAGGATTCCACCTTCACTAGCCCCCAACCCAGGGACCCCATTCCGCCCCGACAAACACCATTCATACCACCTACCCCCAATAAATCCACCCCAAGTTCCCTTGGCCTGGCCATGTGATCACCTACCTGATCTGTGACATCATAGACGACAATGATGCCATGGGCTCCGCGGTAGTAACTGGAAGTAATGGTGCGGAATCGCTCCTGGCCTGCAGTGTCCCACTACAGAGGAGAACAGGGAGGGAAACGAAGAGAGACAGGTGGGGACAGAAAATGTGTTTGAGCAGAGGAAACATCTCAGCAGTCGCTGTGTGCTGTGCTGAGGTCAAGAACAGCATGACTTACATAATGTGTACTGCAGACTCAAAAAGATTACCAATACTCAGACATACTACTACTAATGCAAGTAACAAAGAAATCCCCCATCTAAATGTTCTCTTTCCTTGCCTGATGCTGAGGTGCTGTACTATAAATAGTTGGTATTTCTGGATTTTGAACTGATCTCCACTGCGTACCTGGCTCTTTTATGTTATGCACTCGCCTCTACAGCTTATTGTGCTTGAACTCAGAAACATGTCATTTCCACTTGGAGCTGCCGTGTGTGTGTCCTGTCAGCCCTTCTCCCATCTCACTTGGAGCTGCAGTGTGTGTGTGTGTGTGTGTGTGTGTGTGTGTGTGTGTGTGTGTGTGTGTGTGTGTGTGTGTGTGTGTGTGTGTGTGTGTGTGTGTGCGCGCGCGCGCGCGCGCGCGTCCTGCCTCTCCGTGCTTCTCCCGTCTGAACTTTGGGGGGCTGCTCCCTCCCGTGAGTCACTCCCCAGACCTCGCGCCAGCACGTCGCCTTGGCAACTGGAACACCCTTAGTGTTGAATCTAATCTGACACACCTGCCACTACTGATGAACTGAATACTTACTGGACTTTCTCTGCCTCAAATCAGGTCTTCATACACAACTGTGGAGCCATGCTCCAGTAACCCAAGGGTTGGGCGCTCAACAAACAAGGCCAGCTAACCACACCAACACCTTGTTTGTGTACCATTGTGTACCATATTGTGTACCAAACATCCCTCAGCGGAGTGAGTGAGGGAGTCTGTTTGTGTAGCCACTCTAGTGCTTTTAATGAAAGCGCAAGGTCCGATCACAATGGTGACTCGCCCACATCATTTGGAGAGCTTCACACTTTAGTTTAGCATGCAAGACTAAAGGTAATTAGATCAGAAACAGACACAGTATTCTGTGGTGCTCCACAGAACAATAAGACATGTTAAAGTCTCTCCTCCTGATCAAATTGTAAAACACAGCTCAGAGGGCTGTTCCACAACATTCTACTCACAATCTGTAGCTTGATGGTCTTGCCATCCAGCTCTATGGTGCGGATTTTGAAGTCAACCCCAATGGTGCTGATGTAGCTTTCTGTGTAAGTGTCGTCCTGCAAAAACAACAAGAGAGGAGAGGAAGTTGAAGAGGGAAAGCAGGGTTCAGAGGATCTCTGCACCTTCCCTGCACACATCTTCATCTCTTTACATGCTAGGATCAGAAGGGACTGACAATGCCAAGAATGTGTACACTTTTGCTACACCCAACTTTGAGTCATGTGAGTAAACATGTATAGCCTGGGGCTGGGGCATACGGAGGTTCAGGCTATAACAGGAGACCACAGTAGCAAAGCAAGGCCATAAGGGACATTCCATGTCAAAACACACATATTCCAGAAACACAGTCACTGCACTGTCTCATGTTCAGGTGCCAAAACTAAAGCCTGCAAAATATTTTTTTCCATGTTTTAATATTAATATCTAGCCTACCCATTACTTCATACGTTCTAACTTTGTGGGATGCATATATATACACATACACACACACACACACACATACATATATGTGTGACAGATGGGCATACAGATGGGACATGAAGTAGCTTGAAGGGAAAAATCTATGTTAGATCTAATGCCTAACTCAATATAATAATGAAGTGTACAAAGTCCCAATGCTATGCTTTACATAAGGTCAGCAAATTGCACACCTCTGTTCTCTATTTTAACTCTGTCTACTCTGTCTGGTATAACAGTGGCACCTCAGTGGTTATGTTCATTGTGTATAGAGAATATTGGAGAAAATGTAAAAAGTCAATTTAAAGAACAAATACTGATAAACACCAAAAGGGTACAAAAAGAAATGTAATACGTCTGCACTATCACTTTTCTTTTTTCTTTAAATCTATGGCCTAATCCAAAAACCATATATATGCAGCACAACTCTTTAATGGCTCAGCCATTCTGAGAACATGTTTGTCTTTCATCATACAAACTTTGGGCTAGCTATGAATAATAGGTTTCAAAATATGAATGGCTGTAAATTGAAGTGATATCAAGAGACACAGAATATAAACCCTAGGATTTAAACAAAAAAATATTTTCCAGGCCTTGGGACATACTCCTGCTACAGACAAGGAACAAAGTATAAGACGGTGCAGCAGCAACCATATGTGATGACACAAAATAACCGATAGAGTTCCAACTAAAGGTTAACCGGCAGTAGACAGTCGAAATTCTCAGATGCAATATCCTGTGCAAATCATCCTGTTATGTATGGGCAAGTCTAGTTGACAGTGCTGACTACGAACAGGATATGTGCTTTGCAAATCATACACAAATGATGCATCAATGGATAAACAAGAGAGGGGTTGTTGTTGTTGTTAACCTTCAGGACTTCAGGCATGCTACATACTCACAGCGAATCGCAACAGAAGGCAAGATTTCCCAACACCAGAGTCACCAATAAGGAGGAGCTTGAAAAGGTAATCACTGAAAAAGAGGACAAGAAACTAAATTAAATCTCATGTCTGTAAAGAGGCACTCACGCTTTTCTGTGGAGAAGAGAGTACTGGTTAAGGTAGACATATAGGCCTAAGTTGAAACCTTTTCTTTAAAGTTAGCATTGTGCTGAGACTTCAGTGATAGGACAGTTAATGTGCCACACTGCATCCATAACCAGATGTCACAGCCATCTTCAGGATTTGCCCCCCTCATGCCCAAATAGGCTGAGAAACAGCATGTTTTACACTCAGCAACCATATGCATGTGATAATAAAATTTCATTGTATCCTTGTAACCCAAGTATTGTGCCAATACCCCAAAGATATGCATTACCCTACCCTTGAACACTTATTAGTGCTGTTATTAGTTGTAGGCCCACGCTGGAGTCATGTAGCCTACATAGAAGAACACTATTCCTAAACAAGTTTGTGAAGACACCAATGCACATCCTTCTGATTATCTAGTCATAACGCTTAAAGTACTTATTTATGACAGTTCAGCCGTCAACAAGAATTTCAACAGCAGCATGATAAAAGCAAAAGCAATAGCAGATTTAGCCAATATTATAGTACAAATCACACTGATTGCTAAATCATCAGGTCAACATCATGTTTATATCAAGGTGCCGTGGTCGTGCTTATTAAGACATGAGACCCTTTAAAAACATCACATGCACACAACCTGCACCTTTCACTCGCAAGTGTGTCGCAATCAACGTTCTATTCCTGTCAGCAATCACACTCTTGCCTAGATGAGTTGGACAACATGGCAAAATTGCGTCACATGTCAAGTGTGTGACTGAGGCCTATGTTAGCCAGCAAAATGTATGCTTTTCTACAACACAGCTCTTCCTGTAAGGCGTTTGTCTAGCGGTAACGTTTGATAAACTAAACCAGCGAATGCTCAACGTGACAACTCCAGCGAGTAACATCAAAATACTGTCTGGCGAATGTCAGGCCATCTAGGCTACGTTCGTACTTATAATTTAGCCCATATTCAACCAAGTACCACTCGATTCAACCGTGAATATCAATGCAGAACCACAGCTACTACAGTTACACCTAGCTAACCACCTGTCAATTAAGTTGCACCATAATTAATGCTAAAGTAACGCAGAACGTATCCAACCCTGTGAGGACAACGTTAGTTAAGTGATTTTATAGTCTAAGAATGGCTGCATGCCATTCTTGCCAATACCTGCATGCTAGCAACAGTGTTTAGAAATGTTTTTGTTAACTTTTTATTCAAGTTCAATAATATGACGTTTACAAATCCACGTCCTCTTTCGTTCATTGTCCGGTATCCGGTTATTCGGCTAACGTAGCTAGCTAAGGAAGGCTGCGTTATCGGTAGCTGTGGTAACTTTACGTTAGTTTGTCACATTAACCCATAACCGCGGTTGTCTCAGTTATTTCATTACACCGGATATTACAGACGTGTGTTTACAGATCGCCACTTTAAATCTAAAACTCACAATACTTAAAACAGAGGAAAATATGTTTAGGTCTTTATAATTGAAAGCGTCCATTTTCCAAGCTGGACAACGACTGTTGTTTCCCGTCTGTTAGCCAAGTTTAACTAGCTAACCTCAACCAAAAACCCTTCGCACAAAATGTTAACTTCACTAATTCATACTGTAACCAACGGTGCCTTATGACAATTGAGGTTTCGACAACATTACAATGCATCTTCCTTGGCTACTACAAGAGTAATGGTAGTAACGACAGCAACTGATTTTTACATTACCATTAGCCTGCTAACATTTGCTGACTATATTAGCTATAGTAGCCTAGCGTTACCTACTTATCCTAGCTGTTAGCAAGCTGTGCTTCCTATTGGCAGCGCCCCACTCAAATAGACAGCTGCAGTCGCAAAAATACATGATAAAAAGCATCAACATGACCTTTTCCACAACATACAGTGTGGCTACATTCTGCACATCGACATGTTTTACTCACTATTCGGGATTCATGGTGTGACTGAAGGCCGGGCCGTTTTCTGTCGATTTGACACTGTTCCTTCCTCCTCTTGAGCTCCGCTTTGAAGCAAATAGATAACTAGTGGGTCTAAATTCTCCGAGGCACTTGTAAGTACTGTTTTTGACTTGTCTATGGTAAGCTCAGTGCTTTGAAGTTCTAAAACTGTCGTTCTGTCGATATTACTTGACGAACATTCCTAGATATTCCAATATCAGTGGGGGCTTTTTCCTTGCTATTCTTTCTTTCTGTCCTATCCTTTCGTTCGAAGTACAAGATGGCTGCGCAGGTGCGGCAGTGACATCAGATGACGTGGCATCATACGGACACAGATTCCATCATGAAGATGACATAGCTGAAGGTCCATAGAGTGCAAGGAGTGAACTTATATAATTTATGTGTACTAATAAATGAGAGGAGATTGCAAAGTATGAATATGCAGTCTGTCAGGCCAGGTCCAGGGTGGGGGTGGGCAATGGACAGGGGTATTTCCCCGTGTGTGTATGCTGGGGGGTGCAATGTGTGTAAATGCACTATGTTAGTAGGGTGATGGTGCTCTAGCCTGGTAATAACACCAGCTCCTCATTCTCCACTTTTGTTTTGTACAGAGGGTCTGGACAATTGCTGTCTGGAAGTGTTTAAGTTTAAAAAAGATTGGATCAGCCCATAAGTGGTAGCCTGCCTTGACTGATAACACTCTAGCTCTACATTCACAAGGCCTCCCTCTGTTCTCTGATTGGACAGGTTAAAATGCCTTCTGAGACAACAAGCTCAATGGGATCAAATCCAGACTACCACTGCAGGGAGATGATATTGAGCAGAAATGTGTAGGAAGGCATGGCCAAGCCAGTGGTGCTACAGAGAGTGCTAGAAAATCTCACATGCAAAACATTTTTGAAATGTTTTGATATTACATACTACGCCGCTTTCCTTATCCACCAGTAAATAGCAGGAGGGTGCAGTAGGCCCAGTGTGAGTTCAGGGTGTCCGTGGGTGTGGGTGAGGGGTGTGTGTGTAAGTATATGTGTGTGTGTGTGTGTGTGTGTGTGTGTGTGTATATGGTGGGGGCGTGGCTGCAGAATGTTTTGGGCCCTTTTTAGTATCCTTCTGGAGTAGACGTCTTGCAGGGCAGGGAGAGGGGCTCTGATAGTGTGTTCAGTTGAATTTACAATTCTCTGCAGAATGCTGCAATCCTGAGCTGTGCTGTTCCAATAGCAAGCTATGATGTTAGATCACTTTCCTAGAGGGCTAGAGGGTAGAAGGCCCTCAGAAAGATGTTGATAACATGTTGAATTTCTGTATCTGACAGAGGAAGGGTTTTTGTCAGGATTTCTTTAGTGTGTATTGGATGTTGACAGACCATGTGAGGTCCTGTAGTCTACCAAGGTTTTTACAATCTAATTTTCTCCCCAGGTTGCAGAGACCTTCCTATGATACTGATGGACAGGTGCCACTGACAAACATTGTTTTTTTCCAGTAGCAGTAGGAGCAATAACTGTACTGTACTGTTAGTGCCTCGCACCACTCACCCATTGTCCCGTGCCACTCATCAACTGTCTTGTGCCACCTGTCTATTGTCCTGTGCACTGTCCCATGCCATTGGTCTACTGCCCCGTGCACTTTCCTGCACGACTCATATTGTCTTGTGGTACTCTCACATGGCACTTGCCCACTGTCTCATGTGACGTGCCTACTGTAACTGTACTATACTGTTGCTGGTGGCCTGTGCCATTCGCTCACTGTCCTGTGCACTGTCTTACGCCAATGGCCTAACTGTCTTGTGCACCATCCTGCGCCACTGGCCTACTGTCCCATGCAGTGTCCTTTGCCACTCATACTCATTTGACACTGTCCCATGGATTAGGTTTAGGTTTAGGTTCAGGGTTAGGTTTGTAACAACTGGCAAGTGCCATGGGACAGTAAATGAGTGGCGCGGGTCAGTATATGGGACAGTAGATGAGTGGTGCAGGCAGGACAGTGTACAGGACAGTGGGCACGTGTCATGGTCCACACGAAATGCAGTGAACTGGTGCATCTGCAGTAATAATTCACAGCTCAGATGAATTTAAGACCTAAATGTATTTTAGACCTATCAAACAATATTTCATTATATTTAAGACTTTTTAAGGCCCTAAATTCATTATTTTAAATTTTAGACTTTTTAAAACCCCCCGGAAACCCTGTATACAGCATAGGGGCTCACTATACAGCTTTGGGAGGCACCTGTGCTGTCAGTTGGCAAACCACCCACTCTAACCATTTGTGACTGGTTGGTGAGAAAGTTGAACATCCAGATCCACAGTGGTGTCCCAGAGGCTGATATTTATGGGCAGTTGTGGACATAAAATCAGTCAAATTCATTCAGAGTAGACCTACTTCTAGATAGATTTGTTGACAAAGTAAAGGATAGAAACCAGCGATGATAAGCGTTATGTTGACTAACAAGGTAATAAACATGATGTCATAAGAAACAGAGCCAACCCGAACCCCATCATTTGCCCCATAATGAGTCATTTAACAAACTCTAAAAGTGCCTACAAAGCTGCTAAATTAACCATGAAATGTATGCATAGTATACCTTCTCTCTCTCTCTCTCTCTCTCTCTCTCTCTCTCTCTCACTCACTCTTTCACTTTCTTTCCCTTTGGTACTCAGATGTACATTCATATACACAAACATCTAAAAATACAGACAAAAATAACACTGAGTATTCACACACAGAAGAAGTCAAAAGCTGACAATGCCAAGTTCTAGTCCTCTGGCTCGTGAGCTGAGCCACATTTGACAAATAGCAAATACCCTTCCTCATCCTTTTCACCATTCCCTTCTTGTTCTGCCTCATGTGGAGGATGGTAAACACCCACAGGCTTTGACAGGTAAATGTTGCCCTCAGCAGCTTCCTGTAAATCAGGGTCCACTCCGTTTGCACCCCCCTGTATGGCAGCCTCCAGACTCTGGTTGATGTAGTGGGCCTCCTTGCTGGCCTCCAGGGGTGGGAGCTTGGACAGAAGGTCTTTGAGGTGTATACCGAGCCTTGCAAAGTTAGGCCTCTGCGCTGGATCACTCTTCCAGCAGCTCTGCATCACATCATATCTGAGAGACAGAGAGAGAGAGAGAAAGAGAAAGAGACAGAGTTAAAGAGCAATGCCAGGAAAGTAGTGTCATTCCCAGTGGGGCAAGATCATTTTGGATATAGGCTAAAAATAGCAGAAATGTTTAGTACAGTGATGGCAAGAGTTTGTTAAAGATCTGATTTATTGGTTTATTTATCAACACCATGACTAGTGTTGACTAGACAAATAAAGTAAATAAAACTAACATAACATTACATTACCTAACCTACCACTCTCTTTAGAATGTTTGGACTGTGGCTTAAATAATGAATACTGGTCCAACTGATGTGTTATGGGCCTTTGAAAAGAAGTCTTATCTCTGTGCTCATCAGAATTCACACTGTGTTGCCAGTGACTCACATGTGTTAAAGTCTGTATTCATGCAGGGAATCTCTCTGTTCTGCTCCTGCATAGACCACAACTTCCCCTCTAATCCTGAGCTTTATTTCCTATAAGCAGTAACCATTCCCCATTCACTTTAAATTTGATATGAAGAAGTAGCATACTACAGCCTTCTTCATTCTCACATCAGTGAGCAGCAGACATAACCAAAGAGTCCCTTCGGAGGCCACTCTAATGAATAAGCCTCTCTGTTTTGGTCTGAGTCAGAGATCTTATGCCTTAAGCATGCCAGAAGAGCTCACATTGATTCAATTAGGTGAGCTACAGAAGGCAGCCAACGAGCCTTGCCAGCAAATATTTGGATGAGCATGGCGAACATGCAACATTCCTCTTCAGCCGCTCCATAGATATGAGACAGCAATTGACGATGACTGGAGGGAGGACTCTCCCTATCAAGACATAATTTGTCAAAGGGATAATTTGATTTGCTCATTAACAGCTTCCCATTGTCAACATCCAGACATGTTGATTTAGTAAAAAACGCTTAACACATGATAACTTTAAACACTGGTTTGGTGATTTGGTTTCTTGTGAAAAGAAAGTCTCAACATTAAAGCAAACACATGGAAAGAACAATAGTTTTATATCAATAATCAATAATTAGTCTACAGCAGCCTGCTCAAGCACTTGCAGTCCAGACAGACATTTGATAACTGTGGACCTGAGGAGGTAGACCATTACTTTCACATCAACAGACAGAAAGCAAAACAATCCAAAATTATCACCAGCAGACCCATGACTAGCACAACTTGTTTCACTGAGTTCTCAGCGGCAATGGGAATTAATGAGTATTTCTGTCAGTGTTGATATTGGGGTTTATTTATCTGAAACTCTGCTTAGATAATGATGTATCCATGCATACCTTGCCAGCCAGATACAGGCCAGAAAGTTCAACCTGCTTTTCCCTCATGATTTTCTCCCTCTTTGGAACATCCATGCCAGCATGCAGTGCAATAACAGAATACTCTCAAAAAATCACATTGGTCTTGGATGTGTTAGGATTGAAACTCACCACTCACATCATTAAGAACTGATTTATGTTTACCTTCATCCTGCACCAACAACAGTTTAGTTTAAAGATCCTTACTAGTTTGCACAAACACTACAATATGGGGTCGTCTGGTGAGACAGCTGAATAAAACAAAAACTTACAGTTTGCTGTCACAGTCCACAGGTGGTTTTAGTCTGTGACCAGCTTCCAGGTAAGCCAGGAGCTCATGGTTATGAACCCCAGGGTAGGGCGTCTTCCCCCGGGATATGATCTCCCACATGGTCACCCCAAAGGACCACTAGTATAAAGACAGCGTTAGCGTGGAAAGGGGAAGGCATCACACACAGTGCTATTTAAAAGTTAACGGTGCCCACACTTTAATAGAAATAGTTCAATAAAATGTTTAAGGTACATAAATACATAAATGCAGGCACACTGTAAATATGAATGGCCATGTGTTGATTGCAGCCACTTCAGAGCCCTAAGCATTACATACCTCCAAGTGCTGAATGGAATAAACAATACAATTCAGTATAAATATTTGCCCTGTGTGAGTCTGTGTGTGTGTGTGTGAGAGAGAAACTGACCACATCTGTCTTGGTGGTAAAGAGAGACTCTGACAAGCTCTCCATGGCCATCCACTTCATAGGCAGACGGATGGCCACCTTCTGCCTGTAATAGTTGCCACTGTAGACACTCTTGGAGAGGCCAAAATCCGCCACACGCACATGCAAGTCATCCCCCAACCTGTGACCACAGGAGGGCTTCAGTAAACCTGCCATTCTCACTGACTGAGCTCAAACAGACCCTTTCTTGAGTGTATCTTTTGTCACAAGCTTTGTTTTCACAGCATCATACTGCTATATGGCCTGCTCTGGGGTTTATTATAACAAGCCTTACATACAGCACACAAAGTCTAATGACTTCAAAGACGATAATTTTTCCAATTGCCAACAACTAGAAAGGGTCAGCAAAAATGGCACTGGAACCTCTAAATTAATTAAAATGGGGCCCACCAAAATATTTGTGCAGGAGGCCCAAAATTCCTTAGCGCACCCCTGCCAATGCGTAAAGTAGTGGCCATAGACACTTGTACTTTATCGCCACCTGCTGGACTCACATGCAATTACGGGCAGCCAGGTCTCGGTGCAAGAAGCCTTTGGAGCTCAGATACTCCATCCCAGCAGCGATGTCAATCATGAAACGCAGCAGACTCTGATTGGGTACAAACTGGAACGGAGGAGCAGAGCAGAGTCAGCAATGGGAGGAGTCATTACAAACACATAAATAGCACTGGTCTCATTTAATGCATTATTCAGAGGTATCTGCTCTCAATTTGAACCAGTCACATTTTTTCCTGTTATACATAAATGAGAGTTTCTGTTATATATATATGAGAATCATCATTCGTCATGTAGTAATGTTAATTATTTTTTTGAAAACCAATCATTCACAACTGAACAGTTTACCATAATGATGTGAAACTGTTTACGTGCATGCATGTGTGAGTGTGTGTGCACGTGTGTGTGTGTGTAGGGGAATGGAAGAGAGAGACAGATGATGAAACTGTGCTTCACCATGGGAATGTCCCCGTAGCGAGTGGCGATAAGGAAACGCCGCAGGTCTCCATGCTTCAGGAAGGGAAGAATCACCAGAGGCACAGGGATGGAAGAGTCCTCATCCTGCTCTAGAGTGACACCTAAAGGAAAAACATACAAAATACACTTATTTACACCAAAAATCAATAAATTCATAGTGCAGACTGTAGGATAGACAGATCTGCTCTGGATGGCAACAAAGCTAACAATTTGCAATTTTATCAATACAGTCCAAAACAATCCAGTCAATAATAAAGCCCTCAGACTGAAATGTCTGATTTCTGCATAGACATGATTTTTAAGGCAGAAAATGACATGCAGGAAAACAACAAGCTTAATCTGCTGACTTCTTGTTTCACATCCCATATGTGATCTATCTATCTATTCCTCTTTTGGAATTCAACAAAAGTTTAAAGTAGATGTGTGGCAAAGCAAAAATGTCTTACCCAGCAATCTGACCACATTTTTGTGGTCAAAATGTCTCATGATCTCAGCTTCCTTCAAGAAGGTCTCCAGGTCCTCGTGGGAGTGGATACCAGCTAAAGAGGAACGGGGAAGTCTATCATATGTGTTATGACATAATGTGTTATATGTTATGACAGCCTGTTGGCACAAGACTGAACAGATGTTAACAATATTGTCTCTTACTGAAAAAATGTCTTCTGGTTTTTTGCTACTAAAATCTTGAGCACTGTAGTTTGAATGCTTGTTCTCACTTGGATGTTTTTCTCTATACTTTAGATAAAAGTATAAGCTTTAAAAATAAAATGCAATGCAATGCAAACTGTTGCACTAACCTCTCATAGTTTTCACTGCAACCTTCATCTCCACACCCTCCTCTGGACTAAAGATGGCTTCAAACACAGATCCAAACTCCCCTGGACACACACACACAGGACAGGGAGGTAAGAGACACACGTCTAACTGCCAAATCACCTACATAGAATTGGAAATTGTCAATCCAAACAAACCACACTGAGTTAGCACTGAACCATGCATATTGTAAACACTGATCAGATGAATAGAACCAAGTGGCTGTTTTGTAGCTGTGCTTTTATACATGTGAGGTTGTGTGTGTGACGGTTCGTTACCCTTGCCCAGCTCTTTGCCCAGAGTCAGAGAGCGCCGCTCCACCAGCACCTCTCTCAGGCTGGACATGATCCTCTCACTGAACCCAGCCAGCACCTGGAGGGGAGCTGAGAGGGAGGAAACAGGGGGAAAAGAGATTGAGAAAGTGGAACAACATAGAGGAACATGTGACATCAGTGAGCAAGTACAGATGATTTTCACCTAACCAAACTTGTTAGTGGGTCAGAGAGAGAGGAAGGCAGAGAAGGATCTAACAGATCTGATTGTATTTTTATGTATTAGTATGTTCATTTTGGCAATACTACTTCATCATGCCAATAAAGCTCCTTTGAATTTAAATTTTAGAGACAGAGTGATAATTGCAGTCGTGTTGTTTTTTTCATTGTGTTGGTCTAAACACTAGCTTGGGCAACACTGTACTTACACAGTACTAATAACACACTGCTGAGAGAGAGAGAGAGAGAGAGAGAGAGAGAGAGAGATGCTATCAAGAGAACAATTAGCCGGAAGTCTGTCAAGGAAAATCACAAGGAAAAGGAAACAGCTCACTGCTTATTACTTGGCACAAGATGTGACTGAATGTTCCAAACGGTCACAAATTATGTTCTTTATTTTAAAGGAGTGAGGTGCTCAGGTCATAAGGCAGGTATAAAAATAAAAGAAAAAAAAGATGATGAAGATTAAGCTAATATTATTAACTGAAGATTACCAGGCAGGATATAAATCAACTTCTAAATGTATCCCTAAAACATCTTAATAAAATAAAAACAAATAATAAAATGATAATTAACTAAAAAGTATCACTGTAGCCCGGGTGGTGTCCAGCACACTTACCAATAGCTGATGCCGGATCAGAGTGAGGGTCCACGTCTCTCCTGTAGGTCACCACAGGGTAAGATGGCAACAGTGGCTCCTCTGGAAATGGACTGAACACACAAGGGCACATCATGAGTCCTTGACATACTGCACCACTGTTCAGCACCTGGTACTGTGTGCAACAGGAGCACAGAGCAAGCACAAAAGCTGTAGGTGATGTGGGCTGCCATCTTACTCTGAAGACCTCTTTCCCTTCTCAATATGTACTGGAAATGAGAAGGTCAAGACACGAAAGACCTGATATGCTGGCTCATAAAGACCATCTGGCTCTACCACCCAACCCACCCCTTTACAATGTTTTTCATTATACATACTATAAGAGGTGCCCTTGATTTAGTTGCTTAGGTGCTTAGTTTAGTTGCATTTTTTATTCTGTGGGTAGAAACACACACAGCAGATGGCTACATTATGGAATGACAGCTCTATATGAAATATATTGAACTCACGTGAGCCTCTTGTATTTTCTGCGCAACAGCCACAGAAAGGCAGGGACTAAGACCACGAGCAGCACACCCCCACCCAGCACACCAACCAGCAGCGGAAGGGGCCTCTGCTCCACCAGTGCTTTCTCTGGACCCAGCTCTGAGGTTGGGATGGGGTTTGTGACAGGAACCTTCCCTGTCCAGATACACAGAGACATTTAGTGAATAATACCAAATGTCACACACACACAAAGGAACTGATTAGATTTTTTTAAGTGTTACATTAACAAATGAGGCCCCATTACACCCTCACCAAATACGGACCCACAGAATACAGGTATATGTGTCAAGCATCAGGACTAAGACATGAGTCTGATATGTGGGTATGAAACTGTATGAAACTGTGAATGCTCCCCACCAAGTTGTTATCCTTTAGATCAGCATGTACACCAAACTCACTCCCAAACACACTCTCTGGCCTCTCAACAACAGTTGCAAAAATGTCATCATAACATGACCAGAGTGTGAGAGACAACACACCCCACTACAAACCCAGGTCTGCAATTCAAGCACAGAAAAACTGTTGTTACTGTTCTCCACAATCCATACATGAGCTGTTAATCTTCCATTGTACTCACATTTGTGGATGGTAGTGGAGGTGTGAGCACCAGCACCCACAGGGTTACGGGACCTCACCACGAGTCTGTAGTCCAGGTGGGCCTGAAGCCCAGTAATGTTGACCTCAGTGGTGGTCAGGTTTGTGGACCTGGGCAGGATGCTGGTGGAGGAGCTGCACCATGCCCACTGGTCACTCGTCTTGCTCGCCCTCTGCCAGCACTCCACAGTGTAGGTCAGTTTAGCTTGGCCGCCCAGGTCAGAGGGTGGGTCCCAGTGCAGGGTCAGGGTGGAGTCATTGAGCTGATGGTGCCACAGATTGACAGGCTCTGAAGGGGGTTCTGGAGAATTGGGGATGGGGGGATGGGGGGGGGGGTATTCACAGTCATTGTTCATTACATTTTCAAACCTTAAAATGTTTATAGCTTGAGAAGTGATAACCAATTGCCTGCAAGTTTTCTGAATCAAAAGAGAAAAGAGAAGAGAAGAATGTGAGAAAAGGTGAATCCATTTTCATAATGGCTGCATCAACTGACAAACTGAAAAATTCTAAAATACTGGTTCTCAAAGATTTTACACCCTTTCACACAAATTTACAGGAAGACACTTACTTGAACATCCAAGGTAGACTGGATCACCCGACAGGCGGGAGTATCCATGGACACAGTCACACTGTTGTGCGCCCTCCACCTTAGTCTCACTGTGTGGGGGACACTGGTGGCATGCCCCACTCCCACTGGTCAGCTTGAAGGTGCCAATCCTGCAGGCTGAAACAAAACAGTCACTCTGAGAGAGGGGGGAGGGAAGAGAGCTTTAGGAGACAGGTACACACACACACACACACACATACACACACACAATGCAGAAAACTATATTTGCACACAGAGACAGAGATTTTAGATGTCCCATAGATTTTGTAACTCTCTCATCTTCAGAAATTCACAGACACACAGGCAGAAAACTCTATCTTTCCACACACAGACACAGCAAGTGTCCCATAACTTGTAAGTATCTCCTCTTCAGAAAACTTATCTTCTTCATTTGGCACACCTGACAGACCGTGGAAGCAAATCTGTGTACATACTCTATGTGTGGAGCTAAGAGTTTGTTCAGTAACAGCTGGGTAGCCTGCCTGAGGACCCACCTTTACAAGAACCCTGGGTCTCCTCATGACCTGGAGGGCACACACACATCCCCTGCAGCAGCCCCCAGGACCCATCAGCTCCGCAGTCCCTTTCAGGTGGAGAGACCTCCACCGATCCACTGGCACATGTGCCCCTCTGCAGCTCAGATCCAGCGGGTGTCACCCTGAATTCGGTCAGGTTGCCCTGAAATGAGGGGCACTGCTTGTAGTACAGCCTCACCGCTGCAATGAAGATGCAGGGGCCTGAGTAGGCGAATTCTAGCTGGAAAGAGTCTGATGACACCCCTCCAACATTTACGCCCTGCATGCTATGAAGATATTTCTCCATGTCCTCCACTGCCTTCACATCAGTCTCAGTTGGAAAACCTTTTGGTGCGCTCACACTGGAAATTAACCTGCGTTTCAGCGAGGGACTGTATTCCTTTATAGAGATCTTTAAAAGGCTTAAAGACTGCAATTCCATTTCCTGGGCAAACTTTAGATCCAGTAATATGTTGCGAGCATCCTTTCTTGAAATGGACTGAGTAGTCAATAGCTGAGTGCCTTGACTGGTACAAGCTTGATACACTGGGTGATCAGAGACTGCGCCAAGTCTGAATTTAGTGATTTCCTTCCACTGAAATAAAAAAAAAAAATTTAATCAGACAAACAGTGACTAGTAGAAGGCACAACCTACACGCATTTGGAAAGGGGCTTAAGTGACCTTAAGTGCACTTACAGCATTCTCTGGTGAAGATTTCCATTTCAATTCCCGCTGCTGGAGAGAATTGAAAAGTTCCTCTAGAAAAATTCGGATAAGGTTGTCATTCGTTTTAACAGAACATAGCTGGCGAAGTAACTTACAATTAACTGACGAAATCCCTTTAGCCTTTTGGGAGGAGGGTATTAATAATCCATACAATAATCTGTTCATATACAGTATTATTACTTAACGTATTATTAGTAGCCAGATGTTTTAAGACTATTTTTACTTTTATTTACACCTACTTATTAACTGCCGTTTATGCACAGCTGATATTTTTTGTTATATTTTCCCTTAGGCTACCGTCAGTTCACTGGAAAAATCAAAGCCTAGAATAAAACTAAAATAGAGCTCCCAAGAACCAAAGGCTTCTTGAATGTATCTTCTTACCTTCTAGTGCTGCCTGAGCCGGTAAAAAGTAAACACATATCCAGTACGGTACGCAGATCGTCCACATTGTCATGCGTATCCGCAATGTCATATTTATCCAACTTCAGCAGTGCGCACTTATCCACAGCGTGTTTTCAACCTGTCACAATCAACGCAGACACATCTGCATGTATGCTACCATATTAATTCTGTCCATTTCAGCCATTTCATTTATGCTATTGGAATTAATTGCTCTTTTATTTAAGACTTAAAGTTCCTTAGTCTCGTCCCACAACCGTAACTATGTCTTGAGAGAGTGAATTCCCCGTTCCCTCCCACTTTCTTACCGCTGTTTTGGAATAATAAGGTCAGTGTTATTGCTTCATTCCCACAAGCAGTGTTGGTTGGATTCTAATTACTTGCTATAGGCCAATAGCCTTCAATGAAACAAACGGTTTTGTTTAAGATTCTATATGGAATTTTCCAGGCATATGGAATACTTATATTCTATTCTTTCCCCAATCTCTACCATACTCCGTAACAATGCCACGCTTTTTTCTTATGCTGAAATCCGAAATCTGTAGGTGGTGGACGACTGACGACATTACACTTTGACAGACATGTTATTCTCAAGTGAACGTAGTGTGTGCACGCACACACACACACACACTCACACAGTTAAATTAACATTTAAGCAGTTGTACCTCCAGCACCTAGTGTTCATTGCCATTTTGTCACCACAACGCCCTCTGGACCTCTCATGTAGGCCTACCTCTCTTACTGCTGTCTTTCTGCTATGCAGCCATAGAGGCCCTGTCATCTGTCAATAAAACATCACACCCTCATGAAACAGCATGACAGCAGTATTTTGCAATTATAGGATAAGTCCATGGCCGAAGAGGGAGGCAAAATGTTTTAAAATCTTTTGGAACACTTTCTTCTCAATTTAAACTGTGTGAAACAAATCTTTAATCACCCAGTACATATCAATTAGAAGGCTATAACATCACATCAAACTTAGGATTTGAGAGTTTTATTTTGGCCTATCCCATGCATAGATTGAGGGAGAGTGTGCAGTTTGTGTGTGTGTGTGTGTGTGTGTGTGTGTAAGTACTCAAAATTGTCTCCACAGTCAGTGGAATTCTATTGTACTGGCATTACTCTGCCACTTCTACCTGATCCAGGTGGGCCTATTCATTGTTGCTGATCAGTTCCAACACCAAATTGGATGATGGAGATGTGGCTGCTGTTGGCTCTGCAGTCAGAAGTGCCACACAGGCTCAAAATGCAGCCTTGGACGTTAGTTATTTAGTCATTAGTTAGTTTATGTTGGATAGTAGTAGCCTGGAAATTTAGCTATCTAAGGTACCAAATAGTTTGGCTTGTCAGGCTAGGATAGTAGGGTTTTAGCTTAGGAGACAAGTTATATGGTTTCTGAAATTAGTCACCCACTGTTTTTTTTTTTCAAAATGAAAAGCACACAGAGAGGAGTGTAGCCGCTTCTTCTTTCTGACAGTAGTTCCTCAAGTCCACTTTGCTGGGACTGGTAAAAGATGCTGACAAAACACACACAGTGCTCGTGTGGGGGACTGTGTTGCCATGGGAGACCAGCTGCTGTTTCCTGCATGATTTATGTGGGTTCACCAAATAACCATCTGAATCTATTAATAGTTTGGAGAATAGTATGGATTCTCACATCTTGTGTTTGAGGTTGTAGCTATCCTCTCTAGATGACATCAAGATTTAAACTTGATATGTCCCAAATGTTATCTAACACCTGTAAGGCAAATGGTTGTAAACCATGGTGGTAAACAACATTCTTGGTCCACAATCATAACATGGCTGCTGGGCTTGTTTTTGTCAGTGAGGTCATGATTGAGGCAGAGTATGACAGATGAGCATTGACCACACAAACCAACAAAAATTTCAGGGCTCTTTGGAATGTACAGAAGTATGGAAACCTGACAAGCTGTTAATTACAAGTTTTCCAGAGCCTTGCAGTGACTTTACCTTTAAGAGTTCTGTCTAATTCAGTGTGTTAAAGTCAGATGAGCACAATTCTACAGATAACAGTACAAGATGACAAATTCTGTACTGTTCTGCTGCCTCTTTTGAAACTATACAAAGGACTCAGACTGTGTACAAATCGCAAAAAGGCGTTTGTATGTCTACTTAAGAGGAATGTGCAGACATACAATCCTTAAACATCTGCCTACATCTGCACACGAATAAGAAACAAACAACTTCACAAACAAACATCTTAACAATCAAAATATTTTTATTTTTTCCAGAGGGGTAGGAGGGTCTTTATAAATAGTGCAAATGCAGCATGTCTGGTGACTCCCAAAAAATGTTATTCAATTCCTACTGGTACACACATTAAATGGTACACATGTACCATAATGTGACTGTCAATGCCAACATGGCGATAGGTTATAAACTTACCACAAAATATACCATACATACACTTGAAAATAGTCTTTGATAGAGACTACATTTTTTTGTTTCACAAAAAGGTATACCAGGTGATATTTGAGCTCAGAATAACTAACTTTTGCAGTGTCAACCAAATCTACGCAAACACATACTGTATACTCACACATCAAAACCACATGCATGCCTGCAAACACATTCACACTTCAGACTGCATACACGTCTCGCTATCATGGCATTTTGTTGTTCTTTTTTTGCCGCTGGGATCTTACTCGAGGTCAACATATTTCCTGAAATAATACTGTGGCTGTGTCTCTTTGAACGAAAATACTGAGGGTCTATGTGAGTACAACTCTACATGACCGTGTCTGCACTGCATATGCTGTAAAACCAATATAATAAATACACAACTACATTTCAAACAGATCTATGTGATCTATTATGCAACCAAAAACTTGTTTCTGTTTATTAGAATATCATGAAACCATCACTTCGGTTAAATAAGGATGACTGGTGTTACTTCAGAAATTATGACATATGTTTTGAATGACAAAGTCTTCATTTTCTCTATTGTCTCTATTGTATAACTAAAAATGAAAAAAAAAAAGAACACAGTCTCCCAACTTTATCTTGATACACCCTAGATTTAAGGTGCTGCTCGCTGGCACAGCACTGTGTAACAGGACACACTGCCACTGCCACAAAAGCCTTTTCCTCTTAGGCCTCCTGAATAGCTCAAAGGCTAATGTTACTTCCATCAGGTCTCACTGCGGTGCCCAAGGGCCTTCTCTGTCGCGTTTCATGTGTACATTCAGTAACTTACAGCAGGCTTTTTGGCTTGATTTCTTTCAGAAAAACAAACAGGCAAACCAACAGCAATCCTTGATCAGTCTGATATGGCAGTATTAGTAAATGGCAAAGTAGCCTGGTGTATAAAAACAAGAAATATCTTAGTAATATCTTTGGTGGAGGCAATCACATGCAATTCTATCCCACTGGGGAATTCTATTCTATTCTACGACTTTCACACACACACACACACACACACACACACACACACTGTAGCACTGTAGCAGTGTGTGAACCAGGAAGGCGTGCTGGACACAGGCCACATACAGACACATATGACTAACCTTCAACACACAGAATGAGACTGCTACTGTCAATTGTACATGACCACTTGTTCAAGCCAAGTGAACAAGCCTGGTGAACAAGTGAACAAGCCCTGAAGGCCAGACATGAAAGCTTGTGTCCTCACAGCTTTTTTCAATGAACACTTCATTCAGTTTCATAAGATGTTGCCTGACAATGCCAAAAGCCCCCTTCACTGTCCACCATGCATCCATGTCCATCTGACAGTTCCCACTTCTTCCATAACCAGGAACTTTTCAGAACAACCAGGAGGAGATGGGGACATCAATCAAGTAAGGAGTCGGAAGAGGTCAACGTATGACCTTTGACCCTCTGATTCTGTTTGCTCATCCACCTTTCTCTACCTTTCTCCACCTCTCTCTCTCCCCCCTCTCTCTGTCTCCTTCAGTCTCACTGGATTGAGCATTTCTCCTTGCGACTGCCATACTTGCGGCGCCTCTGCTCCAGGCCTCGCTCCAGCCGCTCATCTTCCTCCAGGGCCCTAAAGGAGAAGGCAGAAGGACAGCAGAGAAGAGAGGAAAATGAGAAGACAGACAAACCAGAGACAAAGGAGAGGAATTGAGAAAAAGACCAAAGCAAAGTGAAAGAAAAACAGCACAGGGGAGTCAGGCTCAAGTGGAAAGGAGAGCACAAACAGTAAATTCAGTAACCACTCAAACATTTACATTCCACCTTGTTGGATTGTGTTGCATTGTAAATAACACCAAATAACCAGGCTGATTGACAGTGACTGTCTCCTCTCACCCTCTCTCTTTGGCGTCCATGTCATGCACCAGCTCGTCACGCTGGTTGACCAGGGACACCAGCTCCTGCAGAAGCAACTGCTCCCGGTGCTTATGGGCCTGTGTCTTCTGCCACTCTGCAGGGGTGAGAGAGAGGGGGGGGGGTGGTAGACAGAGAGCAAGAGAAAGGGAGGTATGGAGAGAGTGGGGGAGAGATCAAGTGAGAGGAAAACAGAAACATGTAACAAAATCAAGTAAGTCCATGATACACTCAGCTTAAATTAAGGCAGGGCCAGGGCTTGTTGCCTTCTGCCTTTTTTAAACGGACTTTGCCCCATTTTCCTAATTTCAACTCACTGGGAGAGAAGGGAGAATGCCCACTCAGAATGTGTGTGGGAAAAACAGCCAAGTGTATTATGGCCTTTCGGTCTGTGAACAGTCATGCGAGGCTGCATATCTATGGAACTAGATACAGCACGTCTTGCACACTCAAAAATGTAAAGCCATCATTTTAAGCTGACCATGTTGCTTAGCATTCACAGACATGACTCATTCAGATGTTTCAGATGTCCCAAGTGTCATCCCTTCCGAGTACTGACCTATCCTGCAAGTCCCACTATCTTTACATCAGCAAATTATGAGCCAATTATGAGTCAGTTTTCACATCTTTCCTAAGCAAAGACGTTTTACCAATAACTCATGAGAACCACGGGATGTCACAGGATTTCCCCATTCCTAAACATTCAGAGAAAAGTGCATGAACCAGTCAAGAGACTTTTCTAGACCAAAATGACAACAAAACACCAGTTATTGTGAAAACCAGGTTAAGGAAAAACTTACTTGAATCCTAGTCATTGATTTCACTGAGGTGACAACTGGGAACACTTGTCTAGAATATTTTCACAGTGCATTCAGCTGAGTCAGGCACTACAGCAGGAATATCAACACTGAGCCTCCTACAGATGGTCACATGTCGTATACTAGTTCTGTTAGAAGGTCATAGTTCAACTGCACAACCCTTGTTTCTGAAAATCCACCCAATTTTCTTATACATTTGCTATCAGTGTAGTCATTTCCTGTATATGGACTTGATGTGAAATACTCTGAACCTGTGACTGGATGCCTGTGCCTGTAAGCATGGTGTGCAGTCATGCTACAGGTGTGTGGAGTAAAGCAGGTGCAGTGGTTCCTTGAAGGCCTTCATTTACTATAAACGAGGAGACATTCAATAAATCCACACTTCAGTGAAACAATGGTGCAGTGGTTCCTTTGTGGGCCCAGCATTTGTCATTCAGACTGTAATATGCATAGAACTTGGCTTTATTCACTGGCTGCTGACTTCACTCTCAGCACAGGCAAATGGTGCAAAAAAATCCAACACAATTGACCTCCGGGCAAAAACATCCAGGCAGACATACTCTAGGCACATTTCTTGATCTTGGAATGGATCATATTGGAAGATAGTGCATTCCCCCCCACACACAGTAACACGCAACATTGTCAAGTTCTGTGGAGAGCAATTCATAAGCAGCAAGTGTGTTAAAAAAATTTAAGCTCCTCTTGTGCGCATCCAGACAGACACACATCATGAGCGACGCAGCTGAATTCAATGCGTTTCCTTTATTAGTACTTTTATAGCACTAGCATCTCACCCTGCTCTGGTATGAGTTCTTGGAGCTCTCTCTTCAGCAGCTCGAACCAGAGTCGACAGCGACGTGCTTCAGAGAACGACACGACATTGGGGAAGAGCAACAGCGAAAGGGGTTTTGAGAGGAGAGAGAACGTGAGGCACATCTTTGGCAGCTGTTACTTAAGGGGACATACTTTAATATTCAAAAGGTTAGAGGTCCGAGTCCAACAGCATTTGGGACTTACCAGAACATGCACATGAGGACATTTGTGAGTTTGTCAGTTTGGCAGATGTGCACATGCAGGTCGCTTCACTCCGGCTATCTGACAGGCTTCACGCAAAGTGAACACACATGCTCAAGGCAACCACACTGGGTGTGAGTGGCAGATTAGGATTAGGGGCTGTGATATAAAACTACTGCTGGGGAAAATACACAGATACCTCTGTGTATGATTATCTCTGATATATTTGTACATGGGAGGAACTATCTCATTAAACTCTTCCTATTTCCATTTACCTCGATTAATTAATCAGTCTAGATATGACAAGAGTGCAGACATTTTTAATCAGACTTTATAAACGAAACATCTTGTCTACAGATGATTCTGTAAAACCCACATGCTGCAAGCCATCACACAATAGCCAAAACTAATGCATTATATAATGTGTAATAGTGCATTAGAGTAATATAACTTTTAGGCAGTTAATATTGCATGTAAAAAGGTTGCATGAATACAACTTGCAGTGGTGTCCATGTTAACCACCACTGTCTTGTTTTCTGTACTGCTCTTATATCAGTAAATATGACTTATTCAAGGTCTATGTGACTTTTTTCAGACAAATGATGCTTGTGGTTAATGAATGATGACTTCAACATGTAGTTACTGTAATATTTTGATTCTATAGTTGGTTAGAAGCTCAACAAGCAATGTAACCTTTGTGTAAGTGCAAAACTTAACAAGCACAATTTTTACTAAATATACCATGTCTAGACTGATTAATTCACTTGGAGGTGAAAATAAAGTGTACATTTGTAATTTAACCACAATTTTGTTTTCCTTTTGACCTGAGATTTATGATGTATGACTGTGTGTGTATGTGTGTGTGGATTTGAAGAGCAGAATAGTGCACTGTGTCTCACCCTCCACGGCCATCAGGTCCTGCAGCTCTCTCTTCAGCAGCTCAAACTTCCGCTCAAGGTCCTGCTCTTCTTGCCTGTGGACAAGCAAGATGTAGTATCAATTTAAAATGAAAATGTGCCCTTGTTCCAACCCATTCACAAGGACATTAGATTCTGTAGGCAGAAGTATGTGTAAGGCCAAACATCTACAGGGGAGCAGAGGTAGGATATGGCCAGATAAGAAGGGAAACAAGAAGGCAAAACATAAGGAGAAATAGTCAGAGAATAGGAGAAAAAAGAAAGAGAGAAACTGAGACGGAAGAGAGTGAGAGAGAGAGAGAGAGAGAAATAGAAAGAAGAGTCTCTCTCACAGCAGCTGCAGCTGGTCTTGTCTTCTGATGAGAGCATTCTTCTTGTTGACCAGCATGAACCACTCCTGAATCAGCTTCTCCTCCTCTAAACGGTCTGTGCCTGGGGGAGAGAGGAAGAAGAGAGCTCACACTTCCATCAGCAGCTTACTCAGCACAGACTGGAGGTACAGATGGTGGAGAAATTAAACTGAACAAATGGATGAGTGGATGGATGGATAAAGAATGACTTGGTGGATGGACAGATGAATGGATGGATAAATTAAAAAGTACTTGTGACTAGTGACTAGTTATTTCTCTCAAAAAGTAATTCAATTTAGAAGATTTAAAGTAACTAGTTACCGAGAAAAGTAACTATTGTGCTTTTGTTTTTTGTTTTTTTAATATGCTGTTTGCCATGTTTGGGTAGAGACTGCAATACTGCACCAAAAAGAAGAGCGGACAGATGGACGCCGAGCTGTCTTAATAGCTCACTATTAGGTCATTTTGATTGAGGTTTTTTGTGTTTGGTGTGTTGTATTTTGTGCGCTTGTCTTTCAGGTGTAATGTTTCTTTTTGTTCATTGTTACTTAGTTTTCTTTCTTATTTGATGATTATTAGAGCCTATCAGGCCATTGCTGAAAAAGAGCTTAAAGCTCAGCCACGTTCCCCTGAATAAAGGATAGTTGATGTTGATGATGAAATTCAAAGGTGATTTCAACACAAGCTCTTGGTCACAGTGAGTAGCAGTGTTCGAAAGCTCAGGTCACGTAGTTTCACTTCATGTGCATGACATATCTGTGTGCTGAGAACTCTGTGAGTGAGTAATGTAGTCTAACTGAAACAAATGTGTCTGACACACATCCCTGTGTCAGGCCCATAGGCTAATTAGAGTAGTGTGTCACATTTTATTAACAGTAATGGTAACACTGTTGTAACTATGGACAAAGTAATTAATAAGATTACTATGGACAAAGTAATTAATTAGACTACTTGTTAGTGGAAAAAATAACGCCGTTAGTAACACTGTTTTAACGTTGTTATTCCCATCACTGGTAATCACAACCCACTAAGATGACAGTGTAAGCCTATAGTGCTTTACTACAGTCAACACACCATGGCTGAAGAGTGCTGATAGAGCTCTAGCAAAAAGTAGGAGTGGGGGAAATGTCTTTGTTGTCTACATACCACTCTCCATAAGCATTCTCAGTTTCTTCTCCACATAGCCTGCCCTGCGGTCTATCTGCTTCTGCTCCATCTCAAGGGCCTGCATCTCACTCAGCACGTACTGGCTTGTGTCCTACACACACACACACACACAAAGACAAGCACAGGCATAAATAAAAGTGCAATTACATAAACTAATACAAGAGTAACACTTAATACTGAGAAAAAAATTCAAGATATTGAGTGTATAATGAAAACTGTAAGTCAACAGGCAAGAGCCTATAGGATCTGTGCGACTCCAAAATACCAGTCATGTTATGACAGTTTGTCAAGACTTTGTGGTAGCTTTCTGTGGAATATGATAAGCTTTTATATAAAGTAACTATGTGAAACATTGACACATCGGTTGTTGTCACTGTCGGTCTAAGCATCATAAAGTGGGACCGTTGGAATTGAATGATGTGCCAACAAGGCCCATGGGCTGGGTTGTGAGTCATATATGCTTTCACTGTAAACTGACCTGCACCTCTTCTTCCACCATTCTGCTCTCTTCTGGCTCAAGGTTTTCTGTGTGGCGAAAATCACACACACACACACACACGCAAACGCACACACACACACATTATGCTGTTTGCAGACTTGTGGTCACATCAGTTTAAATAGAATTGAAACTTCTGACTGTTTAGGCAGCATGGTGCAAAACCAGTGGAATCTTAACATAAACCCAGACAGGAAACTAATCTGAGAAGGCAGTTTATTTACAGCCAGTCATCCCTCTCCTTAAGGAAACAGATTTCTACACTGTGGCCTGGACTTCTAGGCACAGAGAAGCTGCTTTCACAACTACTCAGTTCCCTCTGTTCTTGGCAGAAGGAAAATCGATCTTCTAGCTTTAACTTAAAATTATTTTTGAATTATTTATAACAAGGTAATTAAAGTATGAATAAATCACTAAATCATGTATTAGTCAAGTCTAACAATTGTCTTTGGTTGATGAAGTCTGATTTCTGACTTTATATCGATATATTGATATTTCTCAGTCTAAACTGTGTATGCTGTGCAGCCATTACAAAGGCTTAGTGAATACAGATCAAAACAACATTCTTACGTGAGTCTTGGCGCAACACACTCATTTGGTTTGAGGCAATCTGTTCAAGGACAAGAAACAGAAAACAAGGCATGGGCACAAAATCTCAACTGTCTTCAAAACATTGAAACCAGATTTTCAAAACACTTACCACTTGCTTAGCAGTTTTGCATGTTCTTAGTCACAGAGGAAATAATATACAAATAGATCATGACTAGAGAACATCTACAGGACATGACTGTTACAAGCATTACAGAAGGCATGGACCGTAACAATGTCCTCATATTATTATTTAAGATAAAGAAAGTATACTCAAAATGTTTGCATCTAAACACAATTCCACCATAAACCCTTTTTTGCTTTCATTAAAGCATAAAAACAAATTGAAAAGGTAAAGTGGAAGTTCAGGAAGTGGATCAGTTGGAACATTCTGGAAAGCTACAGTAGCTCTACCTCTGATCGGCTTGGCGCTTCCGACAACTCTGACTCTTCCATGGACTCTCCTCTGAGCTGCGAGCGCCTCTTCCTCACCAGGTCTGCATCCTTCACGTGGGCGAAACCTGACTTGGACGAAGTTGAATGCGACCTAGGAGGTGCCACAGGCCCCAGCATGCCTGAAACTGTTCCTGCTGTCCGTTTGGTGCATGGTGGTGGTGCCATGTCCCCGTTGGTGGCATTGGTGGCATCCCGCTCTTGTGATACCCTCCTCTCCACTGGTGCTGGGCAAGTGCTGCCAGACTCCAGGGTGATGCCGCTCTTCTGGAGCTGCTCGGCGCAGTAGCGGGCAGTGGCCACAGGGTCGGCGGACTTACGGTTCTCAACGGCAGTGGCTACAGCGTAGCTGGACTCGCTGGTGTCGCGGCCGATCTGCACCACGCTCAGCTCCTGACCCATGAAGTGCGTGCGAATCTGGTTGAGGTAGGTCATGACAATGAGGCGGTCAGGCACAGACAGCAGGACCATGTCTGAAGGCTCCATCAGACGGGAGATGCCCAGTGCCGCAAAGCCATCAAATGCCTGACGGGCAGGAGTGAAGAGGGAAGGAGAGTGAGAGGCAGCCTCATGAAAAAGACAAATGCCACATAAATGAAATGAATTGGCTTCCACATTTTTTATGACAATAAAAGCTTGAGGGCAGTGTAGAACAGTGAAAAAGAGAGTTAGTTTAATAGCAGCCTTACAAAATAGGGACAAATTTGGTGGTGAAAATAATTTAGCTTTCAGTTAGTTTTCTTGCCATACCAATAAAAGTCAAGGACAAGAGAGAACAATGTTAAGTATGTATAACTAACTAAGTATGGTAAGTAAGCATAACATATAATTTGCTATATGAGAAACATGTCAGTTTGGGACAGGTGAAATTTGTTATCTATGATTCAAACATAATTTGATGACAAATTTCCTTTGTACAACACAGTTAGAGGCTTTTCAAATCCATTCAAGACAAAAGAGAAACATTTAAAGTACCAGAAAGTAAATACATGACTTTAAAGTACTTATTTACCTTCTTGGTGTTCTGCTTGATGTCATAAGGGTCCAACATTTCATAGTTTCTGAGGGAAGAAAATAATAGCATGTTTTTATTTTTAACATTTATGCTACTGAAAATTACTCTTTATTCTCTGGCGAAGTAACTGACACTCTTTCCTGGATCTGGATGCTTACATTTTTTCTGGCTGAAAGTGATGCAGGATTGCACAGAAGGCGAGTCCATTTCGCCATGATGTGCTGAAGTTTGTGATTTTCACCCCTTTGTGACCCTGAGTGACCTCTTGACACCACTGCAGCAGGGACTGGCTTGAGGTGACCAGACTGGGATCCTTGAAGGAAAAAAAGAAATATCATGTAGGAAATGTGTTTTAGTGTGTTTGTGTGTGTGCATGTGAGAACATTCTGTGGGTGGTTTTCAAAACTTGCACATGTAAAATACTGTATATCATACACATTAAAATATAACTATAAATGTCCCCAATATACTAATGTCCCCAACTTGAGGCAGATGATTCTGAGCCTAAATACCTCCTGAGGTGTAGCTGTGGCCTCCGCTGAGCCGATCCCCTTAAGATCCACAGGGTCTGCTATCAATTTCTTCTTGCTGCGTCGTGGCACAACAGCTGGAACATCTGTAAGCTCTTCCTGACCAGCAGCTGACAGCGAGTCCTCTGGCAGTGACCCACTTTGCCGCTTCTTCATTCGGGGTCTGGGGACAGGGAGAGTAGAGTCCTCTGCTGCCTCCTCTTGACTGAAAAGAGAAAAGCACACAGGCTCTAATAAATTACACAGGTTATTCAAAGAGTCGATGTCAACAGTCATACTGACATTTCACAATTGACGACAACAATATACTGAAAAAATATTCATCCAGCACCAGTGTGTGATATGATGACTGATATGAAAAAAGTGCATGGTTTATAACCAGCATTGCTGAGGCTGTGGGAACATAAACAATTGTTCAAACATGAAAACAATAGATTTGAAGTGCTAACTAAATATGCATTAAGCTTAAACTAAACTAAATATACATTTAGTTTACTAAACATATATTTTGCCAACCTAAATCAAATTTTTATCCCTGAATTAACATCACAACAGAATCCACAAAATGCAATACCATCACCCAAACCCTGAAAACCAGGATTGTTTTTTTTATCTTTGGATTCTTACTCAGCTTACCTCTCATGAGCTGAGGCACTATCACCTTCAGCTTCAACTTCTATAGACTCTTTGCTTTCTGGAATCTCCTCCCCAGAACCTTTAACAGGCTCTCTGATGTCCAATTCTCCTGAAGGCACTGCTTGCTTTATCTGTGCAAACATTCCTACTGTCTGCTCTGGTCCCTCTGCCCTAGCCTCCTGCCCTGTGAGCGTCGACACAGCTGTAGCTTCTGGCACTGGTTCAGCGCTGGCTTCGGTGGTTGTCTCATCCATGTGTGTCAAGTCTCCTGCAAGTAAGACATCTGTCTCCATTTCCCCCTCTGAGACTGCTGTGGTGACTGAGGGTTCAGATTTTTCCTCCCCCCCCTCGCTGCTTTCAAATGCTTCCACTGAAACGGGAGCAGAGGAAGAGTCTTCAAACTCGTTTGAGAGATGATCTAGTTTTAAGAGGAATGAATCTCGAGTCTCATAAGACCCTACAGGTGAGGAAAGTGGAGAGCCTGTAGGAGGGCTCCCATCACTGAAGCTTCCACTGAGACGTTTTGAGCGAGGCATGGGGACAGGCAAGCTTGCCTTCTCTTTGGCCTCCAAGTCTACTGATGAGTCTGCCACAGATGTCAGTGTTTCTGCAGGTGGGGACGTGTCATCCAGGAACGCTCCACTTAACTGTTTCTTCATACGAGGCAGTGGAAGAGGTAAGGTGGATAGGCCCTCTGCCACCTCCTTCACCTTGGTCTCTGTGCCCTCTGGTGATTTGATGGCAGAAGACTCAGATTCTGCAGCAGATGAAACGTCATCTAGAAAAGATCCACTGAGCCGTTTCTTACAGCGAGGCATGGGGACTGGTAGTCTTGCAAAGCCTTCTGTCGTCCTCTTTTTACTAGCCTCAAAGTCCACTGCAGTTTTAGTTGAGCACAGTTGAGAGCCTTCAAGTGATGTTACGTCATCCAGGAATGATCCACTAAGGCGTTTTTTAATACGAGGCATTGGAACAGGCAAGCTTGACAGACCCTCACTCACCAATTTGTCCAAAGCTTTTGCTGTCAGTTCTGTCCCAGGCACATCAGACTCTGCAGTTGATGATGCGTCATCCAAGAAAGATCCACTGAGTCGCTTCTTAGCACGAGGCATCGGAACAAGCAAATTTGACATGCCCTCTCTCACCTTGGCCCTCATCTCTACTGCTGCTTCCACTGCAAATGACTGAGATTCTGTATGTGATGATGCCACATCCATATAAGATCCACTCAATCGTTTCTTCAGTCGTGGCATGGGAACAGGTAAGTCTGTTAGGCCTTCACTTACCGCGTTTCCCCAGGCAGCTTTGTCCACTGCTGGCATGTCATCTAGAAAGGATCCACTCAAGCGCTTAACACGGGGCATTGGAACAGGCAGGTCTGCTTGTTTCTTCCGCATCTTCACTCCAGCTATTATCTCAGAGATGTTTGTGTCTGTTTTCTTCTGAACTGGTTCTTTAGCTGGTTTATCTGACTCTGTCTCCTTCCAACTTCCTGTACTGCTTACTGCAGTGACTTCACATGATTGAGACCTTCCCTTCGTTTTTTGCATGGGCACCACCAGATCTTTTGGTGCTGGTGATCGACCCCTAGAACGATTGTGAGAAATGTCTTTTATAAGAAGAGGAGAAGACCTGTTCTCTTTGACTGAAGGGTTATCTGACTCTGGGGTGCCCAGCTTCATCTCCCTCTTTAACTCACTGCTGCTTGCTGGAGAGACTTCATAAGATTGAGATCTACCCTTTTTTCTTCTGATAGGAACCACAAGTTCTTTTGGTGCTAGTGAACGACCCCTAGACTGAGCACCTGTGGAAGACATGTCTTTTGAAAGAAGAGGAGAAGACCTGTTCTTTTTGACTGAAGGTTTAAGTAACTCTGGGGTCCCCAGCTTGATCTCCCTCTTTGACTCACTGCTGCTTGCTGGAGAGACTTCACATGATTGAGACCTGCCCTTCTTTTTTCTTAAGGGAACCACCAGTTCTTTTGGGGCAGGTGAACGACCCCTAGACTGAGTGTTAGAGGCAGAACTGTCTTTGTTTAGAAGAGGAGAGGACCTATCTTTCTTACTGCGTCGTGGTGGTACAAATTCTGCAGTGGGCAAAGCTGTATGTACAGTTTGACTGTGCACAGCAGAATGGGTGTAAATGTCTTTGGACATACCCTTGTTTTCCAGTGCACCTGTATGGGAGGATAAAGAATCATCAGAGAAGGGTACGCTGAGGTGTTTTTCCATCTGTGCTGATGGGAGTGCCACGTCTAAAGTTTGAAGTTCTTCTATAACTCTCTCTGAAAACACTCTTTCATCTGTAGGCACTTGACATATTTTGGAACGCAAAGATGAATCATCTTTATCTACAGTCTGAGCAGTTTTTTCCTCCATGGTGAGTCTAAAGGAAACGTCATCCACTGTTACCAGTTGCAGCCCATCACATCCAACACACTCCACCAAAGCCTCACTTTCAACAGCAGAAGTCTCTACATTGGGAAACTCCTCTGTCTTGTCCCATCTTTTGTTGCTTCGCTGAGGTGGTGTAAGTTTACCAACACTACCAAGAGCAATCCTCTCAATATTCCCTGATTCTGAATCAGCAGCTTGTACAGCCTCTCTGTTCAAACTTTCTTTTCTTTTTGTACGTTGAGGTGGAACCAGACCAGATGCTGTAGAAGGCTTTGACTCATTGGTACTAGGAGACCCTGTTGAGACAAGTGGATTCTCCTTGGTGGCACCTCGTAGAGGGGAAGGAACAGAAACCCCTTTTGCACTGTGGTGCTCAGGGCTGTAACAAAAATGGCAAAATCAGGCAAAAAACATAAATTACTGAAAAATAATACTTGCATCCTTTCCTTGCATCACTTAATTTCACCCTTCAAATTGCCAAAATGAGTCCAAACCGACCAAAAACAGACATTATCCAAACATTCTCAATCAATGACCAACAACGTGTGCAAGTATTTCACAGATGTTTGACATGCACACACTAAGATTAATATTGCACCAGTGGGAAGCAGCCACATTTTAACACAAAGGTGAATGCATTTAACACTGTATTTAAACCAGGGACACAAGAAAGAGTCTCTGAAAACCACAGACAGAGCACAACCACACACACAAACTCGGACGACGAAAGCACAGTTTATGAGTGTGAGGATGCAAACGTGAGGGAAGAGGAAAGAGAGGGAAGTTATGCTGGTAGCGTTTGCCGGGAGTGCTGTGAAAGCCGTGCAGCTACCCAAAAAACGTGGAGAGATGTGCCTTGCAGACACTCACCCCTGCTCTGGTAACATCAATTTAGTTTGGTCCTTCTGAGTGTCAACAGGAAGTGTTGGTATGCTCTGCTCTAATATCTTCCTTTGTGCAGACTCTGTCTCCTGTTCTGATGTTTGAGTTTGGTCTTTGGTTTGGCTTGGTAAGCCAACAGAAAACACTTCCTCTTCCATTTCTTCTGCCACACTGAATTCCTCCTCTTTGGTAATCTCATAGAGATCATGTTCTGTTAGTGGAGGCCATTTCTTCATCATGCTAAAACCACCTCCTTCAACCAGCCAGCATTCATCCTCTGAGAGTGACTCTGATCGGCCTTCAGATAAATGGTACATGTACGGCTCCGCACTTCCAGGATACTCCTCTGCCTCTTGTCCTCCAAGGCACAACAATGCTCCCATTGGTTCCTCCTGGTTGTGAATATGTCCATCAGTGTCACCAGGGTCCACAGAGGAGGAGAGATGCTTGAGATCATCAACATCAACAGGAAGTGAAGATGTTGGGCTTGAGGGATGCAATATTGCAGCAACAGTCTCATAACTATAAGAAAAGTGGAGGATTGACACGATGAACAAACAAAAGGAGATCCTCTGAGACAAAGACAGAGAGCCAGAGCTGAGAGTCTCAAATCAAACATTTGTCTCAAGGATCAAGGATTTGATTATAAAAATATGATGTGGTGTTACAAAGCAAAATACATTTCTGGAGCAGTCATTAGGATGTCAGCACTATGTTAAGGGACATTAACAAATGTTTATTGAACAGGGTAAGTATCAGTAGAGTATGCCACACAAAACAAAGCTAACTTACCCTTTGTGAAAGACATCAACTATCGTCTTTACAAGGCCTGATGACCTTTCCTCTTTTTCTACAGAGGTGTCCTCAGCTTCTAACACCTCCCAATCTAACACAAGCCCAGACTCTGAGAGGTCTGCAGTGTCATGTGTGGAAGATGGAGAGGATTTGTCCTCTATAAGGACCACATCCTCTTTAGATTCTTCTTTGGTTGGACTACCAGGCTCACTGACAAGAAGGATAGTATATTGGGCATTGGGGGGGAGTTTGGGGAAAGGATACAATGTGCATCTTTGAAAATATACAGTACACCAGACATGCAATACAAAATCAACAGAATCTTAGCAAAACAAAAGCAAATCCATCAGCTGACCTTGCTTGCTAGGCCTCAAAGTCAAAGAGTTTAAAGGATTCACAAACTGCCATCATCAAACACATGCAACCAAGGCAGCCTATGTGCTTAAACACAGAGGAACATTTACAAGCTCTGACTAGAGAACAGGACGGTTTTAAAGGCAGTACACCGCAAATACAGATTGAATACAGTTTGCCAGTTAAGACATTAAAAAGTCTTTTCAAACCCTTTTGCTCTTGAAACTACCCTTGACCAGCGACACTGCAATCCATGCAAAGAGCAACCTGCTCAAACTTACCCAATGACTGAAATGTCACTTGTATGCTTTACTTCAATGCATATTCCTTCAACAAGACACACAAATAATGTTTATTCCAGTCAATAAAAGATTGTGGAAAGATCATTCTACAGTTCATTCTACAGTATGTGTAGCACACTCACCAGTGTCCTCAATGTCCCCACATGTGTCCATCTCCAATACGTCTATATCTTCCACTAAACTTTGCTCAGGGATCACCTCAACAGTGATCTCAGTTTGATCAGTCAATGCTGTCTCAGAGCAAGCTGGACCTTCAGAGTCCAGGGCAGGAGAAGGGGCAGATGGGAAGCCAGGGGCCCTTGCTTCTCTTGGGCAAGATGGAAGCAGGGCCACCATAGCTTTATAAACCTCTCTGCTATCAGTTGTTGGATAGGGAATTATGTCTACAAATTGCGTCACCCTTGAAGGTCTCTCTAGTGCTAACTGGTTATATGATACAGCCTCTGGCAATTTGGCTTGTTGTATCAGTATAGAGGGAATTCCAGGAATACAAGACTTCTTTGGGCATGTTGGATAAAGCACATTTGCCGTGTGCTCCTCCACTGTTAGAGGCCTATATAGAGATGGAAGACCAGGATTTGTTGCCCTGATTGGACAAGTTGGTTTCAAGAGAAACATGTTTGCCAGTGTCTCTCTGTCATAGTGAGAGTCCGTTATCATGAAAGACCTCTTCCCCAATGGTTTCTCGACCTCTGGAACTGAGAATACAGACCATAGTTTCGAATGGCTAATGTCAAAAATCAACATAGTTGAAGAGGGCATGCCCAGTATGTTGCTGACTCTTGGGATAGATGGATAAAGTGAAAACATATGTGGCATCTTTTTAGTTACTGGTAGTGGGGAAGAGGGGAAGCCTTGAACACAAGGTTCTTTGGCACATGTTGATGCTAAAGATATCATTCTTTGCATTACGTGGCTTTCATTTGGCAGACTGTCCAGGACAGCGGAAGTCTGTACAAACAATTTTGGATTTTTAAATGGTTTCTCCCACTCTGGAATGTTACTGAAATGCCACTGCCCAATCAGCGGTCTCTCTGTGCAAGGGATTCCCTGGGCACATGATACTTTAGGACAAGAAGATGTCATATTCATCATATTGGACATCTCCCAACACTTGGGTTGGGGGGCTGATGGGAACCCAGGTACACATGCCTTTGTTGGGCAAGATGGCGCCAAAGCATACATGTTTTTATACTGTGGCCTTGAGTAATGAGTGATATTTGTGATCCCTACCAAGTTATCTTTTAATGATTTACTCCAAATGGGTAACTGGAGATTGCTGGGCCTTTCTAATGCTACAGCACTTTGTATGGATGGGCAGTCTGGAACTCTTGCTATCTTTGGACAACATGGAAGAATATTCACCATATTTGGCTGTAAATTAACCTTGGGTCGTGAGGCAGATGGAAACCCAGGGTGTTTTGCGACTTCTGGGCATGAAGGCACCAAAGCCACCATATCTTTACCAAATATTTTATCACCTGACTCAAATATTTCTATGGCAAAGCTCCTGATCTGAAGAGGCTTGTCCCACAGTACAGTTATGTCAGGAATTTGTTGAATTTTAGTGTCGTCCTGAGATGGCATTCCATGAATTATGGACATCTTTGGGCAACATGGGAGAATATTTGTCATGTTTGGCTCAATATTAACTTTGGGATGTGGGGCAGATGGAAAGCCAGGATGTCTTGCAACTTCCGGACATGAAGGCACCAAAGCCACCATATCTTTATCAAATATTTTATCACCTGACTCTATGGCAAAGCTCTTCATCTGAGGAGGCTTGTCCCATAGAACAGTTTTGTCAGGTATTTGTTCAACATTAATCTCATCTTGGGACGGCATCCCTGGAATTATGGACAACCTTGGGCATGCATGCATAATATTTCTCATGGCAGGCTCTTTTTGTATTTGACATTTATCTGTTATGCGCTGAGTTGCCGAAGGGAAACCAGGGACTGAGGCAACAACTGGGCAAGATGGCAACAGAGCCCACATTGTGCTACAGATCTCTGTGTCCTCTACAAATATCTGCCTGGGTAAATCTGGTCTCTTCTCTGGCTGCCTTATTTCCATATCTCCCCTGACATTAAGCCACATAATGTTAGGTTGGTCTACTGGCTCTGCTAGCTTTGAAGGGAAGCCAGCGATATTGGATGTGTTCGGGCATGATGGGAGCATGGACTTCATGGATGGCATTTGTGCTTTCTTAGTTCTCTTTGCTGATGGGAATCCAGGAATGCTTGAGGCTGGTGGACATGAGGGAACAATGGCAAACATGTTTTTCATAATCTCTTTGTTTTGTTTAGATATTTCAGGGAATGGAGCAGGCACTGTATTTACTGATGTTTTTCTCTTCAAAGGTCTCTGCAATGTGGGCAATTTGTTAACGGGCCAAGCTGTCGCACTGATGTTGGCATTGCTAATGGATGCCATTCCTATGACTCTAGCTACACTTGGGCAAGATGGTGTGAGATTTATCATATTTGCTGCCCTCTCAACCTGATGGACCTCTGATTTTGGCAAGTCTATGGATTGAAAACCAGGTGTTCTTGCCCTTTTCGGGCATGAAGGTCCTAAGTTCACCATCCCTGTCATTATATCTCTTTGTTCTTTTGGTATGTCCACTGGCAAGACATGTAATTCCTTTGATTGTTTCTCCCACAATTTGCTTTTCTCCACAGGAAAGTTCGCTAATCCCAAATCTGCACTAGTAATTTGCATGGATGGTAATCCTGGGATACTGCTTGTTCTTGGGCATGATGGTACCAGAGCAGTCATACTTCCGGATCTAAGGACAAGGGACACTTTCATGAGAAATTTATTTGTGAAATATTTAAGCTTCATGAATAGGCATGCCACAAAAAGCATGCTGCCATGTTCATGCACTTAAACACACTTAAATATCAAGCATGTTTTTTTGCTTGTTAGTAAACTGTTATAGATTCAACACAAACAATACCAATCATTCTAGTAAACACCACTTTCATGTGCATATGGACATGGAGGAGCGAAGACATCACACCAGTTTTAACACACTCGGCTGCTGAGTCAGAACACATTTCATTAATGTAGGTATTTCACAATAACCTGGGACTCGTGTGTAATACACATTCTATTAACTCAGAAACATAGTCCAGCCTTCTGTTCACGTAACAGCAAAAGTACGGCGAGAAAGGGTGAAAAGAACACATTCATTTTCTGCTATCCACAAACTTATCCACAAAGTTAAAATCCCAGTATTCAACAGATGCGGTATTAATTTTTCAGTAGCACTGAACAGTAGCACTTAGGTAACACACTGTTACAACAATACCATCAAAACTCACCTCTCCCTAACAGTCAAAATTAATGGTGTTTCTGGAATAGAGTGCCACATTCTGCACTGTATAGGCCTGAAATAGTGCAAATGAAAATACTTTATGCATTGTAAGGATGCCAATGGCAAGGAGAAACAATGCTTTTGAATGTCTGATACAATCACGAAAAACATGTTAAGTCTCCTACACTTACCCTCTCTCAAGACTGCCCTCATCTCCTCTTTTACATCTTGCCACAAAGCCTGTATTCTCCTTTACCAGGACTGGTACAGAAATTAAGACTGGTTTTGCTTCATTGCCATAATTTGTAATATGGGCAGGCAGAGACTGATGGTCTGCCTCAGATGAACATATTTCATTCTGAATACTGACATCCTCTGACAGTGGTTGAGTTTGAAGTTTTTCACAAGATTGTTCTGTGTGACTTTGAGAGGCTATGGAAATATAGCCAGAAAAGTGATCTTCACTTGGTCCAAGTGATGTGAATGCCGATAGGCTTTCCACCTTCGGTGACTGGTTGATTTGTAACACTGATGCAGGCTTTTTGACAAGAGACTTTTGACATGGATTCCTCTCAGCAACCAATGCACCATCTTTGTATTTTACTGTCTCAGTGCCAGGTAGGTAAAAGGGCAACATGTCAGCTTTGCTTGGCAAGTGCTCAGAGTGTAACCTTGGCAGAGAGGGAAAACCAGGTGAACGTGCTTTTGATGGACAACATGGCACCAATGATACCATGCTTCTCTTAACATATTTGTCCTTTATTGAGCTATATTGGGATGGACAGCCTAACATATGCAGGCATGACTTGTCCTTATTTGGTTTATCAAACAATGGTTTTACATCTGTATGCCAATTTCTATCCATATCAAAACCTGTCTGTTGAGTCTGATGGGTTGATGGTACACCAGGGATCTTTGAAGACTTCGGACATGATGGAATCATGCTGGCCATAGTAGGTGCAATGACAACATGGCGTCTTGGAGCAGATGGAAAACCAGGGTTTTGTGCTTTTCCTGGACACAATGGTGCAAGGTAGAACATACCTCTGATGATTATTTGGTCTTTAATTTTTCTGTAATGAACAGGAAGTAGAATAGCAGAATCAAAAGGTTTGGTCTTAGGTTTGACACAAAAAGGCTTAACATCCAATGGCCAATTTACTGTTGAGTGTAACTCATTTTTGGAAATTTTTACGGATGGGACTCCTGGAATCCTGGCAACTTTTGGACAAGATGGCAGAAGGTTAACAATGCTTGGGGTGTTGTCCACCTTTGGCCTTGGTGATGATGGAAACCCAGGTATTGTTGCTTTTCTTGGACAACAGGGTACCAGATATTGCATAGTTTTTATTATCTCCTTTTCAGCATCATCTCTTGGTCTGTACTGTGTGGGTGGTGAACATATGGCATGATATGGTTTCCTTTTGAAAGGTTTGATACATAATATCATCTTCCTAGTTGGCCAATCTTTGCAGTCAAACTCTAGCTTTTTTGCAGATGGTATTCCAGGAACCCTGGATATCTTCGGACAGGATGGCAAAGAATTAGTCATACTTGGTGCCCTTTTCAATTCAGGCCTTGGTGCTGATGGGAAACCAGGTACCTTTGCTTGTCCTGGGCAAGTGGGAGTTAGTTTAGACATGGCTCTTTGAATATCTCCACCTTCTATTGAATTAAAAGATTGAAATAATATGGATGAGCTCTTTTTTTGTTTTACCCAAAAAGGTCTTTTGCCTAGTTGATACCAATGTGGCACATCTTGGTCTGCCTTCAGAACCATAATTGATGGAAAGCCCAAATTTTTTGATACCTTTGGGCATGAGGGCACAAGGTTCACTACACTAGGATTCCGGCATATTTCAGGCTGTGGTGCTGAAGGACAACCAGGTACCTTTGATGTTTTAGGACAAGATGGCCTCATGTTTGACATATTAATATTTTTCTCCAAAAGCAAGGGAGAAGCTGAGAAGTGGTGATTCTCAGATCCTTGTTGCTTCAATGGCTTCCTGAATAGCAAAGAGTTAGCTGTCAACCAGTCATTGGCACGTGTGTGTAACTTTGAAGGTAGACCAGCAACTTCAGAGGATTTTGGACAAGTTGGTAAAATGTTAACCATGCTTGGAGCATTATCAATGTGTAACATTTCTGGATCTGTTGGAACAGATGGAAAACCAGGGATTCTGGCCTTTTTTGGACAGGTTGGCACAAGAACCACCATACTTTTTATCATTTCCATATCATGATAGAATTTACCAAGATCATGAAAATGAAGGATCTTTGGCTTTTCCTTAAATGGTTTATAGAATACAATATCTAAAGATGGCCACTTCAAAGCTAGTGTTTTATTTGAGGCCATAACAGTTGGCAATCCTGTAATTTGTGTGGATTTTGGACATGTTGGCAGAATGTCTACCATACTTGGCATTTGAGCCCTTGGGTTCACCTTTGGTCTTGGTGCTGATGGAAACCCTGGTATTTTGCTTTCTTGAGGGCAACTTGGAACCATGACCACCATATGTCTTCTGGCTTTTTTGTCATCATATGCTTTGCCTGGGGAGTCTAGCACCACATCCTTTTTTCTACGACTAGCTTGACATAATGACATTTTGCTTGCAGACCACAAACTTTCTTTTGGCTGTTTCATTCTCATTTGTTGACAGGATTGAATACCAGGAATATTGGACACTCTTGGGCAGGCTGAAAAGAAATTCACCATGTTTGGTTCCCTAACAACTCTTGGACTGTGTGCCGTTGGCATGTGTGTAGATGATAGTCCTGGAATCCTAGTTTCTCTTGGACAGCTTGTTGATATGTAAGCCATGCCACTTGTATCTATATACTCTTCTTCATCTGGACTTTCTGGTGCAGAGTCCTGAATTATAGCAACTTTAGAGATGCTTTTAGATGGCCTCTCCAACAGCTCTCTCCTATCAAAAATCCATTCCTCAGCTTGGGCCTCATCTGTACTATGGCTCAATTTGGACGGCAACCCAGGTGAACTGGAGACTCTTGGGGTATATGGCAACAAAGCAGCCATGGTATTAGGTCTAAGAGATAGGGATACCAGAGGAAACAGTCAGAGACGTCAAGGACGATGCAAATGGGTTGCAGTTCAAATATATTGTCAATTTGCAAAACAAGCAGAATTGCTTGTTCACATGCGAGCAGAGTGCATGTAAAAAACGCCCATGATTAAAAGAGGGCTATAACCCAATATAAATGTTACCTACAGCGCTACTGTTCATGCTGCCAAGGGAGTTTAGCATAAAAGCGCTCATGCTGAAGATCCCTAATGTCTAACAAAATCAAAACCTGCTTCCAACAGACTTCCTTTTGAGGTTTACTTAATGAAGAGCGTATACAACAAGGCAAAGGAGCACACGCCAACCTTGAGGTGAATTAGTGAGAACATTAATAAGCATGTGGGCTGAGTCAACAGGTGCCATGCCACACTTACCGCCAATCAGAGTGAACCTTTTCAAGATCCCCTATGTTCTTGGATGCTTCTGTCTTAGAGGAGAGGGTACCTTTCTGCTCTTTCTCTTCTCTCTTTTGTTTCCATTCTTTTCCTGTCTGTCTCTTTTCTCTCCAGTCTCCCAACTCCTCTCCCTCTAACAAAGCACTATGTGGTATCTGTGTGGCTGAGGGTTGGTGCACAGACAGGGGAAGAACTTCCTTGTCTTTCTCTGAGGCAACCACAGCACCCTGTCCTGAGACAGACTTGGATATTAAAGGATGATCTGGCTTCAAAACAAATGATGAAGTGTTTGGAACATCTTTAGACCCTTGTGAGGAAGCAGATACCACCACTGGTGATGAGCACGGAGGTGAGGCAGGGTGAGTGCTGGGGTCATGGGATGCTTCTGGAGATGTTTTTGGGCCATCACTTCGCATTTTTGGCAGCTCAAAATAAGGGAATTCTGAGAGACTGGGTTTCTTTGGACTAGAGGGCAGCAAAGGTACCATACTCTCTGGTCTGAGGGGCAAAGGCATAATGATCAGAAACTCAAGTAGTCACATGTGAGTCACATCAAATCTATCATAAATTGTTGTAAAATAAGTTTTAATGTTGCCAAGCCATACAAACTTTTTGGTTTACGCTTGCACTGAGTATCAGAAAAAATCCAGCCAGTAGCTGTCAACAGTTTAGATATAAGATTAATATCAATTAAATTGCATAGCAGCCCATTTTCAGCTTATTGCCATTCACAAGATGAAAGTCCAGTAAATCCACCAACAAACAACATAACTTGATACACAAAAATAAAACGGAATGTTTTTTTTTTTCTTTGATGTTGTTTCAAACAACATACAACAGAAGACCAGGCTCCACTGAGTATGAATGGAGCCCATAAAAGTGAAAGTTTTCAGTTTGTAGTAAAAACATAAAGCTTATTATCTCCGCCAAGGAGGTTATGTTTTCACTGGTGTTTGTCTGTCTGTGAGCAAGATAACTCAAAAAGAACTGCACGGATTTGGATGACATTTTCACCCAAACTTAGGTATTAGGCCAAGGAACAGATGATTACATTTTGGTGGTGATCCGGACCACCTTCTGGCATTTGTATTTGTATATTGCTTTGGCAGAGGTCTGCACTCTCCAAGTGCTTTTCTAGTTTTAGTTTTGTGTATACATTTACATGTTATGGTCAAGTATTAAATAAGCCATGATCAAACAGTAAGTGTCAAAATCAACTCTCCAACCACCAAAACCACAACACAAACAAATCCAAACCACAACCATTTTCAAATGCAAAAGTCCACAACTCCAACTTCAAATGTAAAAACTCCACAACTCATGCATCTTAGTATCACTCACCCTTTAGCTGCCTTGACAACCTCCAGCCCAAACACAGAATCTCTTTCCCGTTTTCTCTCGTAGCCTCTCGATTCTGGATGACCAATGTTTACTTGCTTTTCTTCCGCTAAATTAAAAAATATATAATGTGTAACAATATGCATTGATCATTTGAATCATAGTGAAGGTGCTAAGACAGCTACTTAAATAACTTTAATAAATCAATTTACAAATTTACAAAATGATGGTCAAGATCTTCAAGGCAAACAATGATGAGACATGATGAGGCTTACAGGTCCCATGTGCCACACTATAGAAGAATTTTTCTAGTTGACAAACTTGTTGACCTCTGGTTAAATAAGGGCCTGTTATCTTTGAAACAGATGCAGTGTATCTACAACATTAAAGCCATATGAGGGAACTGCATATATGCTTGTTTTTTATATTTCTACTCACTTGGACTGGAGACTTCCTCTTCTGTTAGTGTGCTCAACTGTTTCTGTAACTCTGTATTGAGATAATAAACATAATTTTAAAGTTCTCTGCCTCTTCTCACACCACTCTTCTCACACTTTGAGTACCAATGCAACCAGAAGCTACAGTGCACACCCCGACCACCAGAGGGAGCCTCATGTGATCAAGCAACTAATTATCATTCCACTATTTCAGTTGTCGACTAATGCGGATCTTTCTCAGCATGATTAGCATGAGTACCTGTCTGCGCATCAGAGAGGGAAGCAGAGACAGGCCCTGACAGCAGGGAAATGGAGGCCTGGGCCTGAGGAGGAGGACTAGAGATGGTGGGAGGCAGGGGAGAGAGCACAGCAGGAGTGGGGGAGAGAGGAGAGGAGGAAACGGGCTTGTGGACAGGGGTCTCCACAGTGGGGGCAACCTGAGGTCTTCTGACATTGGGGCGCAGCACAGTGGGCACCACCTGGTGCCTCCACTCACAGGTCTGTACCGCAGGGGTGGAGTCTAAGGCAGCCAAGAAGGAGAAAGAAAGAGGGATAGAGGGAGAGAAAAAAAGAAAGAGATAAACAGATAGGGCAAAGAAGAAAGTAAAAGGAATGATAGGAATGACCAAATTGAGGAGCACATCCAAAAGTGTTTGCTTGTTTGTTTGCTTGCTTTACAAACCACTTTTCCAACCAATCACAGTGAGACAGAGATTAAACAAGCATTTGTGCTGTGGCAATGCTTGGACCTCGGCCTATTTGTCTCTGTACCTGACGTGGGGACAACGGACGGAGCAGGTGCAGCCGGAGCAGCAGCATCGAGAGCAGCACAGGAAGCATCAGAGACGACAGGAGGAGTAGGAGGACAGGGGACGAGGGACACACAGACATCAAGGGACACTGGGGGAGACACAGGACTGGGACAGGATGCTGGGACAGAGTCAGCAGTAGGGAGAGAGGAAGTGTCTGAGAGACAAGGAGCAGTGATGTTGGCAGGGACGTGAAAAGGGACAGGTGGAGCAGGCAGTGGGGAGGATGGTGTCTGGAGGGGTGGATGGGGATGATCAGGAGAGTCAGAGCAGGGGGATGGATCTGGGGTGGGGGGTGCAGACAAGAGAAGAGGGGGGGCTTTTTGTAGGGGGATAGGGGGAGGAAGCAGCTCAGGATTATCGGTTTGAGAAGATGGAACACTACCAAAAAGGGTGGGCTGCTCAGCAGGAGGCGTTAGACCAGGAGGAGGGGACTGTTCAGTGGGTGGAGCTATATCTAGGGGAGTGTCTTGATGAGGAGGGGGAGGAGACAAGACTGGGTGAGAAGCCTTCCCAGAGGGAGGGGGCAGAGAAGGAGAAATGGTTTGGACTGAGGGAGGAATCAAAGGTGGTAGATCTAATTCCATGGAGTCGTCAGGGAAATCAGGAGGTGAGGCTTGAGCAATGGGAGATGTTTCCCCTGGGAGAGGTGGGGCATGGACAGTGGCTTGCACAGTGACAGTAGCAGACTGGACAGTAGCAGCAGAGGGTACATTAGCAGGTTGGACTGGCATGGCAACAGAGGACTGGACAAGGGGAGGGGTTTGCACAGCTGAGGCAGGTGTCTGGACAGGGGGAGGGGACAGAGAGGACAGAGGATTACAGAGTGTCTCCAAGCCCTTCACTGCCTGCAGAGGAACATCCTCAGGCATGTCAGTGGCTGTGGTGGGAGAACAGAGAGCCGGAGGGGGGCAGGGAACAGGCATAGGGGCGAGGGGTGTGGTGTTTTTGGGAGGCTGCCATTCGATCTGCCAGGATGCTGTGGGGTTGCGGGGAGGAGGTACAAATGCAATGGAGGAGGGATGGATTGGAATGAATGATTGTGGAACCAGATTGAAGGCAGAGTCAAATAGAGAGGCAGAAATAGGGGGGTGAGAGAGATGAGGGAGAAAGAGAAGAAGGGGACAGAATAAAAATAAATAAATAAATAAAAAACACAAAGAGAGGGGGAGACAGACAAAAATGGTGATGTTTGATGATGATGAGTGTTACATGTCAACAGTGTTTTTGGTGATATGAGGAAGAGAAGACAAAGGAAATAGAAAAGATAAGTCATTGATGAGATACACAACAGAACGCTAACAGAACACAGAGAGAATGCTAATATGTTCACATTTGACTAAGACTAGCAATGCATCGTGAGAGAAAAATAGAGAACTCCAACTACCTAAGCCTCACATAACAACCATCTGTGGAATGGACACATCCCTACGTTGGCACAATGCCAGGCATGCAAATGTGACATGCTATGGGACTTAAAGAACACGCTGTAAATCCTAACAGTCAATCTTACCAATATAAAATGAAGAAAAAAAAAAAGAAAAGAAAAAAAACCTAGTCAGTCATTATAATTATTTTGACAGTAAATCTACATGATTAGAAAATGATGAAGGGAGCTGAAGACAAGAAACAGGAAGGAAGGGCTAATGGAATAGTATTGACCTGTATGTTTGTGATTAACATTTGGAGGGGAAATGTTGTTGTTGTGAGGTTTTCCCACACTCTTTGCAATATTGTGACCAATGCTACTATTTATCTCCCACTGCTGCAGTGTTGAATGATCGGAGGTGTAGTCCAATCCTGTTCTCTACCTGGCTCAGGTTCAGAGGGCAGGCTGGTGGGTCTGGTCAGGGCAGAGCCAGGCTCGGCCAGGGAGTCACGGAATGACTTGGAGCGACGGGGCACAGCGAAGGGGGCGACTCCAGGAGGAGAGGAGCCAAGAGGAGGTTGAGGAGGAGGAGGAAGAGGAGAGTGGACAGAGGAAGGGGAGGAGCGAAGAGAGGGGAAACTCTGAGGTCTCCATGCACTCGAGCGGGCAGCAGAGTAGGTGACTATATGAAAGAGGGAAAAGGACAGGGGCCGGAATGGCAGGAAAACAGATAAATACAAATGGAGGGAAGAAAAGACACAATGAAAGTGAGAGAAAATATGTGGGGATCTATACAACATGGGTAACATCTATCCATCTGGACTAGTACCGGTCTCTGTTAACAATAAAATCTGCAATAAGATCCCACAGCAAAATACCCTTTGGGCAATGCATAATTAAACTACAGAATGTCAATTTGGACTCATATCTGTTATTAACAAGATAATTCCACCCTTTAAAGCACCACAGGTCTCCGATTATAATAATTATGTCATTGAACTTAGGTATTAGAGGCACACTGTACACACACACATAAGCTGTACCTGTCTGTGTAGTGTCGGGTGGCGGGGCAAAACTGGGGGGTGTGGAGGAGAGGGTAGAGGATCGAGGAGGTGTGCTAGGCCCCATGAAGGACAGCGGTCTCGGTTTGGGGAGAGTGGGGATGGGGATGGCCGTAGCAGCCACAGCAGGGGGACTTGGCTCCATCAGGCTAAAGTCACCTGAGCCCCTCTGGGGTCGCCGGGGGACAGATATGGGTGCTAAGCAGCATGGCAAAAGAAACACGAAAGAAGAGGAAAGAGTGGGAGAGCGAAACAGAGAGAAGGAAGAGTGAAACAGAGAGAAAGACAAGAAGAAAGACAAGAGAAGAAGTGAGAGGAAAAGGGAAGTAATGAAGAGGAAGTGAAACAGAAAAAGAATGACAGAAATAGAGAAAGGGAATGAGAGAGAAAGAATGAGAAAGATAGAATAAAATAACCAGAAAGCACAGACAAACAGGATGCAGGATAGAAAAACTGCAGATGTAAAAAGTAAACCTATCAGGGCATGAAAGAAACTGAGCCATGCCTTAGCTGAAGTCTGCTTATACAAGAACAGATGGCATCTAGTTTCTCACTGAACTATGTTCATAAATAAACATCTAATGGCTGTGTTCTTAGTCTTGCTGTTCCAGCTTGCAACAATTTGTGTCAACATAATCTAAAGTAGCACTTTAATATGACATCACTTCCTTAATGACCATAAAGAGGCGGGAAATAGTCCCAAAATAGCCACACACTTAAAATCAGGCTGTGTCTCGGAGGCATAAATTCAGACCTCCTTGTAGATGCTTCTTTGATAAAAACCACTAATTAAAGCAATTGTTACATTCACCATGTTACTTAAATCAGTGGTGTGGGGAGTACATTTCCCTCTGCTCTGTGTGACTGAGAATAACGATGAGGTGGTATGAGAATGTTGAGCTGCACTGTGCTCACGTCCTTTTAAACAGCAGGGGGAGCTTGTGGCCCTTGCAGAATGTCAAACTGGATGGGACCATTTTTCTTTTTCGGAGGGGGTGGTTCTTGCACCTGCTCAGTACCTCTAGGCCAGCTCATCTTTAACAAAGGGCTGAAAACTGGCACTTTTTCCATAAAATAATTCAAAATGTTTTATTTTATGAACTTTTTTGCATTAACCACTAATGGGATAGCAAAGCATTTCAATTTAGAGAAATGGATCAGAAATCCTAAAAATCCTAAAAAACAGCTAGTATTTGTATAATACCAGAAAATATTTGCCAACATTTGTATAAAAGCCAAAGTGCAATTGTAAAAGAGATTTAATGTAATTTTTGTAATGTAAGTTTTGATGAGAAGTCCACATGATATGTGCGCTGTGCTATAAGGAGGTGAACTCCCTCATCTGTTTAATGGATCTATTTCTGACCAGCAGTGCTCCACTTCAATCAGATGATTGCTCCTATACTGTCAAGCATCATCAGCAGATTGCTGAGATTGCTATTTTATTGAATTACACAGCATAACCCTTACCTGTGTCAAATAAATGCATCTCCGAACATAATATTTCACTTGTCACAGCAAGCCTCAATACCTGATCCAGCAGCTGGTTGGAAGATTTTGGGCAGGACTGGAGGGTTGGCACGGACAAAGGCTGGCACGGTGAAGGAGTATGGTGAGGGGTGCGCCTGCTGGGGGGCACTGCCAGCAGGGCAGGGGGTGGCAAGATTAGGGGGCGGAAAAGGAGGAAAAGGAGGAGGAGGGAAGAGAGGAGGAGCAGAGGGGGTGATGGAAGGAGGGAGGGGAGGGAGTGACTGGACCTGAGGGAGGTTAGGGAGGGTGACAGTGAACGCACTCTTCCGCTCCATCTCAGTGGGGGCTGAGACAGAGTGAGGAAGAGGAGGAGGAAGAAGAAGAGAAAGAAGAAGATAAGGAGAGGACGGAAGGTATAGAAGGAGGAGAAGGGTTGATAGACAGAAGAGATCCAGAGATGTAGAATACAGAGGAAGAGTAAGCAGAGGAATTAGGGGGGCAAGGGGAGAAGAGAAGCAGTAGAGGCAGAAAAAGTGTTTGTGTGGAGAGAGGAGAGAAACCATATGGTGAGTTGAGAAAGTGAGAAAGATGGAGAAAGAGGAAGACTAAAGCATGGAGATTGATGGCACTCAGATACTCAGATTATCTCACACACATTTGAAACACTCAGCTCATTTTAGAAGACCAAAAGAGCTATGTAAAGAGCAGAAGAAGGTAATCCCCAGCTCACACTAGGTCATCTAGAAGGCAAACCCCTTACTCATAGTAAATGTCTCTGCACAGGGTTTCACACAGAGTATCTGATTAAATCACAGGATTTTCATGGGTGACTGACATCATCATTTGAAATTTAGAAATTAATATTCATTACATAAATGTGAAGCAGCTTTCTGAGCAGTTTTCGTCTAATTTAATGTTAATTTACAACTGTTATACTGTGTTATTTATTTATACAATAGTGACCTAAATAAGAAAACTGCTGAGTATAGCTTGGCTCCATATTTAGAAAACTGGTTAAAATACACATGAATATTGTTATTTCAAATGAACTGATAAGAGCTGCTAAAAGAGCGCAGGAAAACAAGGGTTTAAACATCACCATGCACTTGATGAATTTGTCTAGTCAGCTTTTGCTTATCACAACTCATATATTAAAGAGAGATAAACAATGGGAACATGTTGAATTGAGTCCAAGCACAACAGTGAATGTTTCAACCCTTAGCCATCCATTCTTGGGGCTCTTTTAGTGTGCACTTTCATTTCAATGGCATCTGAATCAGGGACATGGAGGAAGGGACATGGAGGAGAACTGGAGAGACAGGAGTAGGGCAGTGGGGGTAGGGATGGGTGGTGTGAGGACAGGTATTTACCTGTGTGCGTTGGGCCCGCGTCTCGCACTCTTCTCGAAGGGGGAGGGGGTGCTGAGAAGGTGGAGGAGGAGGAAGAAGAGGAAGAGGAGGAGAGGTTGGGGGAGGAGAAGATGAGGAACTATACAGGAACCAGTTAAAGTCAATGGAGGCTCAGTTTTACAACCATGCACTAAAACCTGATATTAATCTCATGTAGAGGTAAAGAAGACTATTTGAATGGCCCTGTTTTTCCTCAAATGTGTCCACAGCCAACAGGACTGGGCACTGAATACTGACCCACTTCTAGAGATTTACCCTGTTATCTTTTACCATACAAAGAGAGGTGATATGTGTAAATGATGAAACCATTTGTAAATAATAAATGGCATTTATGTGTATAAGATATATGCTGTGAATACAGTAACCCACACTGCACAAGTACGCTACTAGCTCTACCTGTTGTGGAGCTGGTGGTGGCTGAGCCTGTGCTGGCTCTCTTGTCCTCCTCCTCATCACTGAAGTCGTCCAGGTTGCCAATGTCTGACTGCTTAAGGCTCATCAGGCTGGCCAGACTCTGCATGTCCTCATCGCTTCAGGGAAAAAAAAAACATGACAATAATAAATAAATAATAAATAATAAAATAAAATAAAATAAATAATAAAACAATAATCAATTCTACTCTATGCTGACCAGTACCATACAATAGTGTGTATGGTGTGTATTGGTGTATATATTGACCAGTACCATACAATAGTGACCTAAATAAGAAAACTGCTAAGGATAGCTTTCAGTGTGTATGCTGACCAGTGACCAGACATGACAACATGCTTAGAATGAAATAAACAGGTGAAGACAGATACTTTGCCTTGCTGACTGTGACATTAACACTGGCGGATAGAGCACTAAGAGTTTTAGAGATTTGTTCATTTCAGCCATCTGAACATATGGTCCAAGTGATTCCTGCATGAGTCATGTTTTCCAAAAACAGGCTTGAAAAAGGAATTATGTCACCCTAGGAATGCTTATTTGATGTAGTTTATGTCAATAACAATTCAGGTCATTTGTTTCTGTGCAACTGAGTTCTGGAACAGCTGCCTAAAAACATTACAACTCTGCCATTGTGATGATATTATACTGCTTACTGGTTTGTTTTCATACAAGTGAGTGTTCACCTGTAGGTTTACGGTATATTGTAATTTGTTTGTTTTTGTGTAATGTCTTGACTCACTGTGGTGACACGTCGCATGAAGAGACATGTGAGCCTGTGGAGGATTAGAGAAGCAGAGAGGACAGAAGCACCCCCCAGCCTTGTGCCCTTTACTGAAGCGCTGAACTCCACAGTGCTGACAAGCAGATTCTACACCACTGTATGATTACTCCTGTCACCAGGGGCTGAGTGCCTAGTCCTGTTTTGATGATGCCACATGACAGTAGTCTAACACTGCACAGCAGCACTGCAGCATATTCATCTACCAGTGTGTTACTAGCGCTAGAACCTGCACCATGGCTGGGGTCTTCATCCACTGAGGGTATGTTATTGAGTTATGAAACTCAAGTGAACATGCTTGTGTTAACTGTAACATTAGCTACCATGTTTATTTTCCCTCAGACGGTACTCACGTGGCTTTGCCCTCCTTGAGGAAGACGCAGGAGAGTGTGAGCTTGAGCGTGGCCTCCACCACCTTCACCGACAGCGGCTTGAGCTTCAGCGAGAGCTCGTACTGGGCGGGCGTGGCGCTGGCGTACCGCTTCATGTTTACATCCACGGAGGCCAGGACCTTCCGGTGGCCTTTAGTTTCCTGGGGGAGGAGCGAGAGAGGATAGCAATTGATCAGCATTCAATCAGATGTTTCCTTCATTGATGTTCACATTGAACACTTTTAGGAACACGCTCCTCAGCCCCAGTGATGCCCCCTTAACTTCAAGGAGGATGGGAATTGACGTAATGCAAGTGTGCCAGCTAGCCTAGATGCACATTGAACATTAGTAAATCTTCCCTCCTGACACTCCTGACAAGAGCATCCTAGTTGACTAAAAGCCTGGGCTTTCCGGCAGACTGGCTAGGGCGTTTGCTTCCTGATCCATGGTTGCTGTGTTGTTGTGAGGTTGCGGATTCTAGCCTTGGGCTGGACTGCACAGGATCACCTCTGTTGCAGTGGTGTCATGAACCCGGACACGAGTGAGGTTTAGGGGGGTGAGTGTAAGAGATGCTAGCCAGGCTGTGCATGTAGAAAGTCAGTAAAACTTCCCCAACACTTCAAGAGTGTCCAAGTCGCAAGATGACCTCTGTTACACAATTCTAGTCTGCACAGCTCTAAACCCTGACGTTGCAAGTTACTGTCACTTTTGATAAAAGCATCTGCCAAACCCCACTCACTTTATTTCACTTAGCTGAATCCATACTGCTTGTAGTTCAGATTAATGGTGCACTGTTGATTAAAAGTCCTTGATTGTGCTTGAAGTGTAGTGTACTGAGACACTTTATAATATTCCCAATGCAAATCAAACATGCTGCAAAAGAACAGATGACCAGGAGCTTCAATGTTTCTACTCAGAATGGTAGTTGAGCACTATGTTGTTTAAGATTCAATGTTCATGACTTTTTGTGTCCTTCACTGAGATTTTGAGGGGGCTCTGACCACTCGTAATCCTTGTGGGGGTGAGAGGACAGCTGAACGTGTGTAGGTATTTTTGACAGTTTAGTGCAGAGCAGGGGAGGCTCACTCACATTCTCAATGATGAATGTCCAGTCCTTGTCTTCAAACTCGTCTGCATTCGGATCCTGAAACAGGTACGTGTGTCTTTGTTAACATTTGTAAACATTTTTTGCCTTTACAGGACAGTAGAGAGGGACAGGAAATGAACAGGGAGATGGGGAAGGATCGGGAAATGAGCTCAGGTTGGACTTGAACCCAGGTTTATGGTATGATGCCTTAGCCCACTGAGCCACAGCACCCCCGTATGGGTTCTTTAAACACTGATTTATAAAATTTATACAATTTATTTACTCTTGTTTATTCACAACCAAAAAGATTGGTTGCATGATGCATTTATAGGGATTAATGAATCTATTCAACTTTATTTCATTGATTGGCCTTTTCTTTCTTTTCACAGTGCAAAAACATCACATTGCCTCCACAACAGTAACAGGGGCTGGAAGTACCTTGAAAAGTGTGACAGTGATGTCCACGTTCTCAGGTGCCTGCCACAGCACCATGCCACGGTAGGGATTCTTGATCCCAGGCTGCCAGCCATGCAACTGGAAGGGGAGGAGAGGGGAGAGGAGGGGCAGATCGGGACAGAGATATATTTAACCTATTAATCTAGTTTACAGGGACAGAGCGTGACAACACTTTATTTCGGGGGCTAGCCGCTGAGGTTTCAAGTGTCATATTCCACAGCAACACATCATTGTTTTAGCATTACATTCAGGGTAAGAAACGTGGATGCTGCGAAACCACTTAAGTTTTGCTTTGTTTGACAAAGATAGGTTATTGAGAAAACTTCAGAAAATGATCCTTTGTATAACAGGGCAATGAGCCACACACAGACATTTAATATTATTGATATTATTATGTTATTATTTATTTCTTTTTGTTCAATTTAGAGTGGCAACATTTCTGTGTTCTGTGTTACTTTAAATGTGTTTATGATACTAGACAGAACTGAACACACAGTGAAGAAAATATTTGCATTTGAGCCCTGTGGACAAACAAATTTCTGGTGTGCCAGAGTACCAACTGGGAGGGCCAAATGAAATGAAGTGTTCCTTTTCCCGAGTAACACTCAACTACAGCCTAAAGTAATTCAAGCTAAGAAGCCCTACAAAATAATGGCTGATACTCTTGCAGTCAGGTCTATTAAGACTTTGACCCACTAAACTCGACACCTTTGTGTGGAAGATGAACCATCTCAGCATTCAGCAGATTTTACACTTGAATAATCACAAGCACCACTCCATGCTCACTTCTGGCTGCTTGATACCAAACACATATGGCTAAACACGAGGCTAATGCTATCTTGTGTTCTGAATGAAAACCAAAAGAGTTTCCTGATCTGACTAAGCAACTAAATCTTGATAAAATAACAGGTCATGTATCTACAATACAAAGTTGAGTAGCTCTAAACTAGCAACAATTAACTTACTGTTAACTCTGTTAAGTTATGAACAGAGGCCTAACATGTGATGGTGTGATTTAAGTGACAGCAGCAGCACTGGAACCTGAAACTTCACAGGTGAGTTTAATCCTCACCCCACCTACCTTTGTACAAATGCGGCGATTCCGCCTGGTCCAAACCACTCTCAGTTTGTCTGGCTGCCTGCAATGACAAGGAAACATGTGGAGAACTAATCAGGGGAACCGCTGGAAGAAACCCAAGGACATGAGGAGTTCATTCTCAAAAACAAGTGCATGGCTCCAATAGGACTGAATCACACTATAATATAAAACATACTGTGCATCTCAAGGCAATATGGTGCTAGATGGTAATTTGCCAAGAGCTCTCAATGGAGCGTGTCACGAGAAGACATGATCCATTTGTGATGCGAAGTTCAATCAGTGGAGGTACGATCAGTGGAGGTTAGTCTGCAGTGTGCTCTTACTGTCAGAACCGTAATGTATTGGACAGAGTGGCAACAGGCGCATTGGAATGACCTTGCAAAAATGTGTTCTTACAGTACCAACTCTTGATAGGATGTTTCTTAAGACTTGACTCACTGGGCTAATCTTTACTTGAGAAAGGCGTGTCCTCATACCTCTACAATGACATCACACTACACAACACAGAGGCCATCTAGAGACACCTACAATCCTCAAAGAAAAGTCAAATAACAACAAATACAATACAAAAACCACATTTCCCCGATGCCACCAGCTTAAGCCCTTGGCATTGCCAGACATGTGGATTACAGCTGGAGGATCAGCCTATGTCTGTGCATGCGTGTGTGCGTGTGTGTGCTCATTTTGGCTTCTGGGTTACTCAACTGACCCACATAGAGCAGGAGTCAGGAGGATTGGCACTCATCTCCACGAGGCCACCAGCCGGGGCAACAGGGAGCAAAGAGGGAGAGGAGGGAAGAAGAGCAGGGAGGTGAGACAGAGGACAGATCCCGTGTCTTTAACCCCCATACAACCGCACCCCTCTGTCTCGCTTTCACAACAAAGTGTTCCCAGAGGCTACATCACCCACAGACAAATTATGGCATGATAACAGGAAGTCTGTGTAGTTGCTGTTTTGATCCATAAATTCCTCGGCTTTGTGTTAGGCCCTATGTGCACAGAGCTAGTAAATGGATTAACACTCACTAATTAAGGATTTGTTACAGGCAATGCTGAACAGACAAAAGAAACGTACTCAGCTTATGAGCACTAAGGGAGCCACACCCTTACACACACACACATTCATCAATACCCATTGAGAAAGAAGCACAATGCACTACAAACTATGAACTGTGGCCCAGAGCATCCATGTTGACGGTCACAGCCTGGACAAACAAACTGACCCAAAACATAAACTCTTCACACACACACACACACACACACACACACACACACACACACACACACAAATACCATGCTGAAGTGAGACACTCACTAGTTGTTAGTTGCAGCGCTGGGCCTGTAATGTGGGTCTTATGACAGCCCCTATGTGGGGAGGAAGGGCATGAAAGAGAAGGAATCAGATCAGAGCAGCCCAGTCACAACAAGCACAGAGGAGGGAATGTCCATTAAGGTTGGACTGAGCATCACTCTCTGCATTTCATCGACCAAGACTTACCAAGGAATATCTGGCATGCCTACAAATTAGATTATTTGGTACCAAGTGATATATTACTGTTGTAGAATGGGGGTTATTTGATTTTCAATTGCTTTTTTCTCAAAACCTTTCTGAGACTATCTATTCTATTTCTTGACTCTCAGTTGCTGCCTGTTCTTCTCGAGGACAACTTTAATGTCTCTAAATCTGGCCCCATTTCCCCAACTTCCCACTGGGCCTATGTGTGCTGTACTATACTAAGTGTGTGTGTGTGTGTGTGTGTGTGTGTGTGTGTGTGCGTGAGTGAGTGTACGTGTGAATGAGTTATGTGTTGGCGAGAGGTATGAATGCTATCAGCAGAGACTTGTTTTCCCTTTCTTCCTCTTAGCTTAGCTGCCAGCAGGTCTCTAGAGGAAGGTGTGTCTCTACCTGTGGTACTCACTGCAGAGCTGTCTGCTAGTCTCACAGCCGTCTGTCTGCCATTCTCTCTCAACTCAGCTAAAACACCACAAACCACAAATAATTTATCATTTTATAATCACCCACTTCAATTAAACTATCTACTCTGACACTGCAAAAAGGTTCTAAAATTGTGTCTGGGAAACTGTGATAGAAACAATAGATGTCTTTGTGCATGACATTTATCAATTTAAACTTACATTTATAAACTTTTATTTATCCGTTTATAAAACAAACTTCCTCCAGTTCAACTTCTTTGCCAAACATTTCAAACAACATTCAGTAGCTAGGCAACAGCATGGATTGGATACCATGGATTGGGTTTGTTGCTCACTTTTTAAATTTTTACAATTGTGTTCAAATACCATACAAAGTATCATTTGCGCACGACGAGTGACTGCCTGACTGGATATTACTCCAGTAGGCTAAAGGTGAAAAAGTAGACCATCTAATAGATGGTAGATGTCTTTGATAGGGTGGCCTTTAGCGTGAGCAGGGTGTCTCCTGGGTGCCTCTTGCTCAGGTTGCAGGTCACTCATATAGCAGCTGTGTGCCTTGGAGAAAAAGGGCAAACTTAAAGAGGGACTATGATTGACTGACTGACTGAGCAAGTGTTGAGCGAGTGATTAAGTGAAAGAGTGAGCGAAAGAGTGAGGGCCCTCACAGAAATAGATTTGGCAAACAGTCAACTGAAGTTACTGCTTGAGCACTGACTCCAGGGCTAGTCCAGGGAGGAGTGCAAACCCTTCAACCCCTAAAATACTGAATAGGAAGGGGCAAACTGTGAAGTGTGATAAGAGCTCTATTTATCTGGTGCAGAGCAGCCATGCCAGAGAGGAAAGGAAACTGGATAGAAGCCTAAAATAACTGAGGATAAATGATTATGACAGTGACACAAAGTTTTAATCCAGCTAGGAAATTTAGATCTAGGAAACAAAAACGTCTGCTGAGTATGTATGAAAGAGTAAATGGCCATGATTAAATCTTAAGGAGTTTACACACTGATACATACACACTAACTATAACCTGAAACTTACTAGTATATCACTTTGCTAAAAGTGTCTGCTTTATTATTTGCTGTAAGTGTCACATGTAAACATCATCAAGCATGCTGCAGTGTATACAGCCAAACACAAAGACAGCCAAACACAATTCATCAGAGGCCAAGCCAGTCCCCTCCTTGGGAAAATCCCTTAGTCATCCAGAAAGCAGAGATGTCTGGACTGAATGGGCCTCAGATGACCACACAGTCTGGTGAGGCAAATGAGCATGGAGCCTTGTGATAGAGGTGACCACCTTACTGCCCTTCAGCCACTATGACAGGACTGCTCTGGGCAACGCCATGGATCACTGTAAAAGATCGCACATTCCCAAGAGATCATATGTCCGACTGGGACCACTTCTAAGAACAAGGGAGGAAGGCTAAGATTGACTAGATAGTCAGCCAAGAACCAACATACTGTACGCATACATCTTAACATGCATACATAGAAACATACAGACCATAATACTTCAGCTTGCTCCAAATTAAATTATGCACCCCAGGGGGCAAATACAGGTCAGGTCTAAAAGTAAGACTTGTACAGTCATTAATTAAACATGTAGGTCCAATTCCTGAAATGAATGAATGAATGAATGAATGAATATTGTCATCGTATTTCATAAAGAATATAAATATGAATCTATCTAGACACTACAAGAATATCAGAACACTACATAGAGACTAAAAGAACAACTATAACTCATAAATAATGTCCTTTCATACACCAACTCTCTTGCCATACTACAACATAAGTATATTCATAAGAACCACACATTTAAATAAATGGCACTGGCTAATACTTTCAAACTTGTTCCATTGTAGGCCTACATTTTGGCATTTTCTAAATGCTTTAATTGCATATTCACTCTCTTGTTTCTAAAGAGCCTGAAGTGGCCCTGTGTTATGGTTCTGCCTGATCAGTCTATTGCAATAGCTGGGGCCAGCTATTCCACATTTCATACATTCCTACAGGCAGCTAACATAAACCAGGGCTCTGCCAGGCTGCTCCTCCTTATGTAATGTTCGTTAGGCAGAAGCCGCTAACGTGTGTATTTCTTATGGTTGCCATCCAGTCCAGACTTGCTCCCTATTCACTTCTAACTAAAAAGCCTCTGTGTGGTTATGACATAGGGTACACAATCCCAATGCAAGAGGGTGTACAAGCATAAATGAATGTGTAATTGTGTGAACACGCTACTGCACTACATTACATCACTCAAAAATAACACAGCTACTACAAATGCATAGTACAAAAAATGTATGCGTAATAAATAATCTGCCCTGTCATTAGCAGGTGGCTCCCCAATGAAGTTGAGGAAATCTGAGATGCACCATTCACAGCACATATTAAACCACAGATTAAGTCACACATTCAACATCTGTGGCTCATATGCCTGCATCTGTAAGACATGCACCCTCAGGGCCAAGATTATGGTTAGACACATTAGAAAAGTCCTAGTACACATCCTAACATCAGCACGTCACACTGGCTATAGTAAACTGAAATGTTTCTTGTAACTGTATTATATCCAGATAACTCAGGGATGTCAAACTGATTTCTGTCATGGGCAAAAGCTTTTCCTCAGAGTACCGCCATACCTTGTCTACATATGTGACCACAATCTGTCGGGTGAAAATAATGCACATTTCCTTGTGTTTCTGAACATCAGCAGCACATTCCTAATGGGTCTCTGTTTTGTGTTCTGAATTTCTCACCACTTAATTTTGTCTTCCTTTCCTATTAGTTAACAGTTCCATGATACACCTCAGACATGGATTCAATAGTGACATGCCCTGCATACGAAACTTCCAGTATTGCGTTTTGTACATTGTTAATTTGTACGTTATTAAAAATTCTTTTCAAGCAGATCACATAGCTACAATTCTTTTCAAGCTTTTTGAATCGGGCCTCATGAAATGATATGAAGGGCCGGATTCAGCCGCCAGGCCATATAACTATATCAGTCTCTAAACTGCACACAACAACATTCCAACACATTTTAGAATTCACAAACACAAGTCACATTTCTACTCTCATAATATGCTCCAGCAGGATCCTCCAGAGATGGGTGTGTGGGCTGGGGAGGAGTGGGTGGTGCTGTTGCTGTGGAAGCTCTGGAAACTGGGACTGGAGCTGGTGTGTGTGTGTGTGTGTGTGTGTGGAGGGGGTGGGGTGGGGATAAGCACGTGTCACTGCAGCTAACTTGAATAACGCTAATGGAATTGGAGGCGACTCCCACTATACCCGTGTCTGCCAGAGAACGCAGGGAGTTAAGTTCACAGCCCAGAGGTTTGGAGGAGGAGAGTGCAGTGCTGTCTAGAGTTGACTATGCACTGGGTGAGGGGGGAAGAACAGCACAGCATATGTGATTGCACACATGGTGCTGGTCTGACAGAGCTGGAGAGTGTGCAGGAAGCATGCTGTTAGCAGAGAGCATGGAATAACAAGTGACCCTTTGTGTGTGTATGTGTGTGTGAGAGAGAGAGAGGGAGGGGGCAGAGAGACTGTGTGTGTGTGGGTCTATAAGGGGATATATGATGTGTCAGTGTGTGTGTATGGGTGGGTGGGTGTGGGTGGGTGACAAAGAATTTATCCATATCTGGGCATATGTAAACAAGTTAGTACTCAATAGCTCTGCCTCTGTGTAATTATATTGCTTTATGTATGACTGGGCATTAAGTGTGTGTGTGTGTGTGAGAGAGAGAGAGAGAGAGAGAGAGAGAGAGAGAGAGAGCTACATGTGTATGGAGCAGCAGCTGCACTAGGGCTCTGCTGCCTATGTGCAAGTGCACAGGCATGTGTGTACATCCACGTGTCTGGCCATCTCAGTAACTCATTAGTCCACTTGAATGCATCTCCGCTCCGTGAATCAGCGTTGCTTGCCCTATGCCACAAACAGCAGCCTACCATCTATAAGAACCACCAATCCCATAAGAACAGAGGAGATGCAACCCCACACACATCAAAACACCTGTCAGTCATGGCCCTGATAAGTCTTCATCTTAAAGCCACTTGCTTCTTCTTTATCTTTGATCTGTTAAATTCTGGGTTGATGAAGAGTTGGTCAAGAGGTCAGACGATGGTGTTTGAGTGTGCATGGAGTGTGCAAGAGTAGAAATCACAACGAGACAGAAAGATTAGGCCTTCGATCATGTCTAGAAATTATGAAAAAGCCAAAGCCAAAGATGTTGCAACATGAAACGAGTTTGCATACGATAAAAAGGATGGCATAGCTACTCCTAAATAACATTTGGACTTACATCAGCAAAATAGTTGTCTAGGTGTCTAGAATCCCCACAAAAGTTCATACATCAACAGGAGGTCTTCAGAATATCATATTACATTTATTTTGAACTCTCAGAGTGACAGGAACAAATAAATAAACTCAGTGTCGGAATAACGTCAGTGAACTAGGATAAAACGAGCTACAGAACCTATAATTCACCCCAGTCTGATACAGCTACTGACACTTGACGTATCCAACAGTTTTGTGACTATGCTTTGGTGCTGCCTGGATCGACATGATGCCACTTCCTTGTAACGATAACCAGCATGGTGAGATAGCGTGGGTTGCTTCTAAGGGTTTTGGTTACACTTCTATAATACTTCGGTAGTTAAACTACTAGTGAAGATCCTATACAACATAATTTGTTATCGAACTGGTTGGCTTTCATGTAGGCTAGCTGGCAACCTACCATTTAACAGCATTACGCTACACAATAAACACAACACTATCCAGAACACCACGCAACTGAGATGTTATTAGAAATATTGCGAGAGGAGAGACATCACAATGTGTTCTAAATAGATGTCAAAGTTCTGTCAAGGCACGCAGCTTAGATCCTCTCAGCCACCACCTACCATTTATTCGTGCATTCTACCACTAGTTCCTGGTAAGTCGCAGCAAACTGAAACTTCGATGCCCTCTTGCCAACGCGTTGAAGTCTCTTCCATACCGAAGTCATGACTGCCACAGATTTAGTCTTGTCTTTCACTGAGACCCGGTGGAAGACATGGGCGAAGTCAGTTTAGCCTTGAACACCCAGTGCCTTGGTTTACTCCCTCCTAGAACTAAGACTCCTCTGGCAACAGCGGCGCTACAGTTCGCAGCGCGCAGTTCACTCACATGTACCGAATGTCAAACAGTACAAAACAGAAGCACGCTGCAGTGTCTGAGGAGGCGTTCACATCCAAACTTGCTTCTCTCCACACACCCAGTAAATAGCTGTTGTCTCTGGTACTGTATCATATCTGGCCTATGTCATACTATTTCATTTCACCACTGTAATGTTTTGCCATTGTAATGTAGACTATGGTAGCCTAAGAATAACGACCTTTTATGCTGGTCACCATATAAAACTAGACCAAACAAAAGCTTGGTTGAACTACTTAAAGAAACAGCCTATAGCCTAAGGTTATTGTCGTGTCATAAATAGGCATGAAAATTGGAAGATATCGCAATGTCATTAATTTTTTTTACCGTTGAAATATATTATTATTGGTTGCGAAAAGATTTTCAGAATGTGGCATTGTGCGGTTTATGAAAGGAATATAGGACTAATTGGATGAGACTGCAAAATGAAACTGCAAACAGAAATTATTTTAGTCCCTTGCTTTTGTTTAAAAAAAATAAATAAATACTGTGCTCCAGGTTTCGGGTTCCTCCTGCAAGGCCATTAGTGTATTTATAATCTGTCGGTGAGCCCACTATAGACATTGACAGCTGAGTAGATGGAACAAACCAAACTAACATATAGACTATTGGCAATGGATTTTTTTGTCTCCCATCGTCATAAATTGTCAATTCCTCTTAGCCTATCTTACGTTTTAATATCATTGTAATGTGCTGTGGGGGTCCCTCGACCCCAGTTTGAGAACCAATGGTCTAGTTTACTTCTGCTGTAATGGTACCATATTCTTTTTCTGAGTGAGAGATACAAGATCCAGCTTTCTGTCATTTGCTCACCAGTGGGATCGACACTGGCATCTTGAGGCTCTTTCTCTGTGGGTTTCTAAGGAAAACCAGCAAACAAGGGTTAGACCTCTGAACTCAAGGGAGCCCAGTTGTATTTTTGGCATCATCATTTTTCCCAAGGAAACCACAGCACTGGATCATGCAAGAGGCTAACAAAATGACAGGCAACATCCGGTATTAATCCATGGTTGTATTTCATTTTAAGATATGTTCCTCGGGAAATAGGATTAACAAAGCCCAAACAACCACAACACTGAATCCTCTGTGAATATAAATGCAAACAATTGTGGTGTAAAGGGCTAGGATTAAATGGGATGATAGTGAATGTTTCCAGTGACCAGTCAGAGGTTTTGGGTTCAGGAGACAGTTATCACCAAACTACAGCTGTAAAGATGGAATTACATGGTCATAAAGGCTTTGTGTTTAGAACAGGGTTAGGATGTTCGCTGATCTCAGCTAGAGAGCAGGATGATCATGTTGGTTGATCTCAATCAGAGCAGCAAATTTATCAACAACATGTAGAACACTAGGCACAAATAAGGAGAGACTTGGAGTCACAGGGAGAAAGAATGAGACCCCAAGTGTGTGACCTCACCACTGTATCCCTGGAGAGCAGGGGCAGCTGGGAGATCATCTGGAGGGTCCATTTCCCTGCTCTCAATGGTCCACTTCCTGTGAGGTAGACGCAACTTGATGGCTGGACTTCCTGTTTTTCAGCAGCAGGGAAGCAGATCCCTGCCCCAGTGCCACCTGGGAAGGCAGACCATGCCAGGGTGGATGTGATGTTTCAACAGCTGGCACTGAGAAGCCATCTGACCTTCTGACAGCGTGAAGTGAATGAGGACTTCCACATAGAGGAAATAAACATAGGCCTACCAAACACTGCTAGATGACAGACTGATGTAGAGCTGTGTGATAAGCTGTTCAAACAAGCATAATAGTTAAATGTAAAAGAGGACTTTCACAAATCAAATGGGAACAATCTCAACAAGAGGGTAGAAAAAATGATTAGGTCATGATTTTACAATATTTGGACATTTGTCATGGTTTATACAAACTGGCTTGGATGGGTCTTGTAAAATTGGTGTAAAAAGGGTAAGTATAGGACTTTCTTAAGGCTAAATGATCAGTTGCGATCTAAAAGTGGTTTAGAGGCTAGTTGTTTAATTGACAAGTCCATTGAAATCAATCAATAAGAAGACCCATAACAGAAATTGGCCTTCCAGAGAAATTCCAATCCCAAACTAAATGATTACACTTTCAAGACAACTCAAAGTGGGTGATAGGCTCTGATTGCCTTAAACTTTTTCCTAGCAATGGATAAACACATTGTGGCAACATAACAGAGCGATAAGTGCCATGCTTCAACTGACCAGGATAAATTTAGACATGCAGCACTACACACCTGTCAACTATCTGTCAGATGCAGGGAGCATGACTGTGACACAGACACACAAGTGAAAATGTTAACAAGAGTAATGCCTGTAAAGTACACTCATTTTACTGCAATGAATTGTGCCCATAATATTTATATGACTATGCAGATTGTCATAGTCAGGGTGAGCAGTTCCACAGATCATGTAGCCTATTTTGCTGAACCAGAGGTATCTTTATCAAGCTTGCTCAATACTGAATACTCTAAACTAACACCACACATATCTAAGGCTAGTGTGAAAGGCAACATGATACATGTCCCATAATGCACTGCAAAGGGTCATGTGAGCTGGCGGGGGAAACTCCTGTGTGCCAGGAAAATGAGAGAGCGCCTTTGACGTGCCGGAGAGCTTCCCCGTGATGCCACAGCTGCTGATGGGGAGGGCCTGGGCTGGTCATTTACGTGACCCAAATTACCTCAATGTTTATTTGTTATTAAAAAATAACCACCACCACCAATACTCCTCTGCTGAACAATATATGTAACTTTGAATCCTCCAAGGCAATTTTGGTAGATTATTGTACTGTAATGGGTCATAAAGTTGAGAATAATGTTGGTGGGCATTTTGTCTCCGTCACCATGGTGGCTGTATTTAGCCCACTGTGTATAGCCAATGCTCATAAAGATCCCTGGAGGTGGTGGGAGAACTTGTTTCCCAGGCTGAGCCAGAGGCCAAGCAGAGCTGGGAGGCTTTAGGATAAGCCTGATGGACAGGTGACTGTGTTTCAACACCTGAAAAGCATCTGGGTCCAAAAGCATTTGTGCCCTAAAAATGACAAGAAGGCTTACCAGCGGGGGTGACTGAAGAGAGAGGCTGAGCCTGAGATGTTTGTGGGCCGTGTGGAGACTCCACAGTGAGGGAGCTTAGGTTATCTTCCTGTCTGAAAGAAACATTGTGGTGGGGAACAATTGAGCTGTTCCCTTGTGGCTAGGCCGATAAGGATCGTGATGAATATTTGGACTCAGTGTGGGAAGGTCCCATTTCAGTGATGACAAGACTGCAGTGCACACAGATGTTTGTTCACGCTTGTCAGAAAAGTGCTTCCACTGTTAAAACATTTTCTTTTATAATCATGCCAGCAACACTATCAACACACTCCTTGACTTAGTGAAAGAGAAATAGCTCGCAGTTCACAAAATCTGTTTTATAAATCGTGAGGAATGAATGAAATGAAAAGGGACAGTTAATAAATACTGTTACACCATCACTCTGAACTTAGCAAAATGAGCTTCAGTGTGTTTAAATGGTAGCCCTATCCTTATTCAAAAGAGCACAATTAAGGTTGCCATGGCACCTTCTGTTTTACAAGAGAGCCATTGAATCCTCCATTCATTCATCACACTTGCGCATTCAGGAGCCGTGTCCGACACCTCTGAAAGAAAATCCCAGTGCAGTTGAGCGGGCCTCCACCCAGAAGTCCAACAAAACACACAGCGCAGACGGGCCAGGCCCAGACCTCTGCATGACCTAAGAGCCTGGATGACCTAATAAGAACAGCTGAAATGGGTTGTTTATGCTTGCCCTGCTGGGTGACAGGCAGCAAGCCTGGGCATTCAGCACTGACACTAGGTCTGAGTCACCATGCCTAGCATAACGCCGCACACAGAGACAAAGACAGCAGCCACACTGAGACACCACAGAAAGACACATTGTTACAGTTATGGACAAACATGACCAGACATAAACACAATACACACAATACACATATAATGTCTTATATAACCACTGCAAAAATGTTTGCTGAAAATGTATCCTACCATTATTATACAAGTTATTCATTTAATTTGTAAAATATTTAATGTTTAATATTTAAATGTATGTAAAAGAAAGGTGTCAAACCGATCTGAGGTTTAAGAGATAGTCAGGAGCGAGTGCCTGTGTGTCAGGAAAGTATAGATCGCCCCCTAGTGGTTTGACACACTAAATGCCTGTTAGAAGATGTAAGATGCATCCTGCTGAAACTGTAATTGGGCCAATATATCAGTAGCAGTTGAGTTTCAGTCTTGTCCATGAGAAATTATGTTATACATCAAATATGTTTTCAAAATAAAATGAAAAGTATTATTAACTCTTAAGTGTTTCTTGATATGACAGCTGACTAAAAAACCCTGGATAAATTCATGAAACCAAAATATACAGTATTACAACAGAGAGACCTAACAGTGATTAAAAGACAAATCTCAAAACTGCATAACATTGCTAATCCGAAATGCACCTTCCTGCTTGGTAAACGTTTTTCCTTCTCCTCTTCTATTCTTAGTTACACCATTTGCAGTGCAGGCGTAAGAAAATCTCATCATTACCATCCACAGAAAATTTAATCAAGCCTCAGTACACCAGGCCCAACTAATCAATGATCTGAAGGCCGTCATTAAATGAATGGAGCATAACTTCATTCAGTCAGACAGAATTATTTTTACTTTATGTTGTCAACACGACTCCTAACTCCAACACTTATCTCTGAGATGACAAATAGCAGGTCATGTAAACAGTGTCACCATGTAATTCAGTCAGTGCAATGTGGCACCAAAGTGTCACTGCTTTGGGCCTTCAGGATTTGTTGGTGGTGTTTCTGGAGGCTGGTCGGGGGGCAAATCTTCCTGCCCCTGCTCTTGTGATGGCTGGGGAGAAGGAAACTCTGGGTGACAGGGGGCGATAGTGGAGATGGGGAGGGCATACTCGGGCCCGTCCTCGGGGGAGTTTGGGTACGTGTGGTCCCAGCCCTGCACCATCTCGTCCAGGTCCACACCCTTGAGCTCAGTGGTGCAGCGTGGTGGCCCTGTGAAGACTCGGACCAATGCCTGCACCTGTGGGAGAACCCACCATGTCTCCAGGACCACCAACAGGACCACCAGACCCACAACAAGATAACCTGAACAAGGAAGAACAACCAAAATGTCAGAAGGAAATACTTCCAGTTCCCATTTAAATCCATCCATTATGTCCAATATATAAATTGAATAAAATGTTTTATTCATATTTGAAGAGGGGTTTAACACAGCCAGGTGTAAATTCAGCCTAAACCATCGAAACATTCCTATATTCATCTGAAAGAACTCAGAGACCTGTGCTCTCGGTAAGATCATTTCAACATGCTCATTTTGCACAGTAAATCAGAGAGTTTTTTCTTTTTTTTTCTTTTACCATGGATTAACCCAAATTGGATATATAAGTAGAAGGAACAAAAGTTGCCGTTTGAGATAGTCCCAATACGGGAAGCAACAGTTGCATGGGATGTCATCTGTGAGAACCTGAGAACAAAATGTATAAAAGCACATTTTTCGAAGCTGCATTAGAACAGAATGTATGTTTGAGTTATTGTGATGAACAGTGATCATTCTGACCTCAGAACTGGTCAGTGGGGAGTTCTCGGCGCACTTGGTTCACTTGGCCTGGGACCACAGTTTCTTCCAAAAAGAAACTCTAGCAATGGTCTCTAGGAGATCCTCAGGGACATTGTCAGGGGTTAGCCCAGAGCAGGGCAGCACTTGTTCTGCGCATTGGTACTCAGCCAGGAGTAGCAAGGCTTTGTCTGGTGTAGATCCACCAGAGGAGGACGATGCTTTTTCCAAGCATCGATCCTCTGCCAGGAGTACCAATGCGTCTAGAGGAGTGGAGCGCGTCTCCTCTGGAATGCTGAAGAGGAGTGGGGTCCCGGTCCCGTGTAGGGTACAGGGCCATTCAAGGATACTTCTCCAGCAGAGAACTCCTGCACTGGCAGGTGCATACCTCTACAGCTGGGTAGATGGCGAATGGAAAGGCCTCAAATTCGCTTCGTACCGAGACTTGGCTCGAGACTGAGCAGCCCGAATCCGATGCCTCATCTTCCACCACAGTAAGTGAAGGCGATGGAGACGGTGTTGGGGATTGATTCTCATGACCACCCCACCCCTCCTTGACCTTGTTCTCTGGCGTGAGAGGGCTCCTTCTCCCCTCAAAAATGCTGAGGTTGTGGAGAGGCTGTCAAAATCAAGCTTCTCCTCAAAATCATTGACGTCTCCCTCCAACAGGTTGGTATAAAAGGAGATAGCAGAGCCATTAGTAGGCCTATTCTCTCCCATGTCCGCCTTGCCTTTTTCTCAGAAGAGTTATGAGATATTTATATAATGTGTAATGTGATGCTCCTGTAACTGGTACCTTGTGAAATGCCTAAAATATGTCAATATCCACCAATTTATAGCCTGTCTCATCATGACATCATAACAACTGTAACTTAACTAATAATAATTATTATTAACCAATAATATTAACAATAATAATAATATATTGTAAAAATAATAATAATATTCCAGCTAGCAAGATAATTACATTATCTTCAATCATTACATAGCAAACATGTTTATCTAAAGCAACTTGTAGACTCCAGATACACATCATCAGTACTACATGAGTATATTTTCTAAATTTCTAAAGCAGTCCGGATAGAGGACCATCCACCATGTTAAGGAGTGGATTCTTTTGGATATTTCTCAGCACTGAGTTTCACTGGCCTTGTGTGCAATCAGCAGAGCCACACAGCGCAGCCTGTTTAGCATGTGATAGAAGGGGCCGAGGACATTGAGCCAAGACGGACCTAATTATGGCCACCCCTTCTCTTATTAGCTAGCCATGAGAAAAATACTTCTTACTGAAGGGTCTGTTCACCACAACTTTAAAACCATAGACTGTATAGTTAAAAATCACTACCAAAGAAAATATAAGGATTGTTTTGCTTAAATATCATGACAATGGCATTATTTTGAACTTACAGAGAGAGAGGTGGTTGAAATATGAGTAGGATTGAAACATGTTTACATGAGTTGCTAATAGAGTATTCCGTTCATATTACCGTTTACATGCAACATCACATCTGATTACCAACTAGGACGGTTCATCAAGAACAAGTTCTAAAGAAACTTAAAAAAAATGTTGTAGGCCTACCAAATGTTCTCGTTCTTCCAACTGGAATTTGTTACTTGCATGTATATGTGATGTGTGTATTAAGCAATACCAGTTTGATTATTTCTTTGTCCAAATTAATGGATAAGATTTATTCCTAACACACTTAGATCTCAAATAAATTTTAATTCTAATAATATTTTTCTTCTTACCATGGTATGTTTGTATGCATTTTGATGGCTAGGTGCTTTGACCAGCTGGATGGATAGAACAATAGATAGACATATATCAAGGCAACAAGCCATTTACATTGTGTCTGTTCTCAATGAACTGTGTGAAGTATTTCACAGCGCCTCACAATTTCCACACAGTAACTTCAAGGCATCAGGAGACCTGATTTTGTAATAGAGAGTTGCTCCCACTTAAGAGCTGAGTCACACTGGGCAAACACACATTGACAAGGCCAACACACACTCAAACACACACTCACAAGAGAGGTTCCCATGCGAACAGAACAGCCCATTTGAACCTGTCAACAACCTCCATTATGCTCAAAGCTGTTTCATCATTAAAACAGCAACAGATTTCAAGACAGGAACTGACCAATTAATGACCTTGACAGAAATTAATCTCTACATACACATCTCTGCGCAAGCAGTATTTAGGCATAGCTGCATTATAGCACACCTGATAAACATGACCCATTTAAAGCAAAAGATTAGCAATTGTTTAAGACAACAAGGATTGCTTCTGAAATACAAGTAGAGGGATCCTTAGTCCACACAGAAAGGCATTTTCCATATGGCTTGTTACTTATGCATTTATGTGTACCAAATGTCACATTGAAGCAGCACACAAGAACTAACTGCTGTAACGTCTTGAAGAGAATTCTTGAAGACTGCTGATCTCCATGATTTTTAGTTCTCCCAGTATACCTGCTAGAATGGGTAAGTGCCACTGTTGACTTACTGAACACACCAGAATCAGCTAAGTGAATGGCATACAGACTGTGTGTAGAGCAAGGGTTATAGCAGGGATGCAGTGTATGGGTGCACCAGAGGCAGGTCACATTTCGCATGGAAACGTCCTATAGATTCTTCTCTGGCCTGACAGATTAATGTAAGGTCCATATAAGTCCCCCTAATACACTTTGTATAAAATCCAAGCCAACATATCAATGTGGAAGATAAGATTTCTATTTGTTTGTTGTCTGTTTGGTATTTGTTTATGGCTGTGCTGCATGTCTACTCACAGGAGGTGGCAAACTCCAGGCCTTGTCGTGCTGCCTGGTCGTGCGTGCGTCCTGGCAGGTAGTCCCCGAGGCCAATAGTGCTCAGCGAGATGAAGCAGAAGTAGAGAGCCTCCAGAAAGTTCCAGTCACGCTCCATCAGCGAGAGCGCGATGGCAGGCAGCAGGAAGAACACCACACCGGTAACAGCGGTCAGCACGCAGGCGTAGGTCAGTGCGGCGTGGCTCTTGGAGAGGGCCCAGCGAGTCTGGAGGTGGAGGACGGGCCGGCCGGTCACCCAGGGGAGCAGGGCGTGGGTGAAGCAGGAGAGGAGGAGCAGGGTGACGGGGATCCCCACCATGCAGTAGAGGATGCAGAATAGGCGGCCCCCGTCTGATAGCGGCATGGTGGTGCCATAACCTGGGAGATAGACAGGAGAAGGCACTTGTCACCACCACATATGAACACTTTCTCACACTCCAGTCTTGTTCACAATGGCTCCATCCTAATGTCCTTCCTTAGCCTAAGGTCCCCCCCACCCCCACCCCCACCCCCAACATCTCACTAGCATGAATCAACCAAACACTACATCTATTTATGCCAGTTAAGTCTTTGGGGGTGCAGGGATTAGGGTTTAAGGTAGGCATATGGTAGACACAGGATTTAGCCAATCTCTTTGTCGCACACACACACACACACTCATCAAAGTATAAAAATATACTGGCTGAAAATCAATGTCCCCTCGAACCCTAGACCCTGAACAAAGCCAATGACAAAGCCAACTCACACCAGTTAAGTCTGGTAGGGTTCAGAGTCTAGGGCTTAGGGGAGGACTTTGGGATTCAGACAGTGTTGAAGAACTTTTGACCATGGGCTGAGTCCCAATGTTCTAATCTCTAAGTCTGGAACCCTCATATATTGGCATGTATCGGCTTTATGATTGGCTTATCCATGCCTGCCTGTTAAGTGTTTTAGGGTTCAAATTTTCTGGGATTCAACCGGTATCTTGCTACACACAGACACATTCTCTAATCTCTCCAAATTCAGCAGCAGCTCAGCATACAAACAGATAGTAGAGGATATAAGCATTTAGTACAGCAGAGATTGCCAGTTTAGCAGCTTTTCGGCCTGTTTTTCTTTTTCTCTCCTACGCTTTCCAAAACCCTCAGGACTCGCAAGGGTTAAATGCTGAGCAAACTTGATTTAGCAAAAATCTTTAGCTTTAGAACTAGTCTCATTTAAGTCAGGTGTTCCTGTAAGGTGAAGAGATGATAGGTTTACAGTGAGATTGGAGACAGGAGGACTAATGAACCCAATCAAGAGGGCAAATGAGGAAAATCAAATGTGATACCTCCATGGCCTTTCTTTTAAGCTTCATGACTGGCAACTCAATTCAGAACTATCTGCAGGCACTCTAAGACAAAAAAAATGTATAAAGAGAATAGCCTCCACCAGTGTTAAAATGTTATCCTATGAGACTATGCCAGTGTTTCAGAGCTGATAACAGTTTAATGAGTAATGCCAGTGTGTTTGCTTCAACAGAGGAACAGGATGCACACACCCCATAGGGATAAATAATAACTGCATTCCTTTTATATCTTTCACTGACTTTTGTGGTTAGAGAACACAATTCGCTGTACAAATTGATTAGCAATAAAACATGTCTCTTTACTCAAGAAAAAAATAATACACAAATAGATTGTATTTCTCTAAAGTAATTTCTAAAAGTCTAACTGGGATTTGTGTTCTCAAATTCTACCCCAATTTACAATGTTCCAAGAGCGCCTCATTCCAAAAACCATCATAACTTCGGAGCCTAACTTTAGTGTGACAATGTGACTTCTCTGTTTCACCTGTAGTTGTAAGAAAAGTAGTGACGAAAAAAAGCGATGATGTAAAATCAAAGTTGTATTGATCGCTGTCTGCTTCCAGCACGGCAACACCGCTTTTCCCGGCGGAGAGCACCTCTTGCAGCAGAGTATCCAGTCGTTTCTCTTGAATACAGCGATTTTCTTTGAGAAACTCCGTTCGAAGATCCTGCACTTCAGTCACCAAATACTTCTCCTCGGACTGCTCAAGTGCCATAAAAATGAGTCCGCCAAATAGTATGAAGAGAATATATCCAAACAACAAAAACGGGAACGCGTATTCTCGTAAAAATCCAACAGTTGAGTTCCAGCAGCGGGCCATAATTCAAGTTACCTGAAGGTAGGGTTGTAGAAAGACTGCGCATCGGTCTTCCGCCTGAAGTAACCAAACACCCTGTCGCGCATGCAGCATTCATCAACCTTTAAAATTTAATTACTGTAGCCTAGTCTGTCAAGTCGTCTGTCCACATACGTTGATGAAACAACCTAATGCACAAACTAAACTGTTTTGACTTCCTTCACATGCTATCAATGACTCTGGGTTGTAGCTTTGCTGCTTAGCAATTGCATGTTCGGTTTTTGACATTCACAGAAATTCCGGATGAAAAGGCACAAACTCAAAAACGGTAAACTGTCCTCTCAGTGAAACAAACAATACAGTTGCATTATTGAAAAAAAAAAAACATCTAATTTATCTTATAAAGTCTTATAAAAAAACAGCCCTTAACTAATCAACTTAGACAACTGGCAAAAACGAATAAATGGACTTGACATAGAACAACTTTATTTCACAATATATCCAGGATATTTTGATACATAATATGGTATAAATGTTTCTTTCAGGATTAACAAAACTAAACGTGCAAAGACTCCAGGATGTTCAGGTCTTAAAGCAGTTTTCTATGGAACTGTGCAGACCATTCACTCAACTTTTGAGATTTGGTCAATTTCAGAAAAATGTCTGGGTTACTATCTCCAACATTGCAGCCTCCATTTTCCCCTATGGAGGACCATAACCAGGTGTTCCTTTAGTGTGAGAGTGGGGATAGATGTCCTAGCGCCTAATGCACAAATCCACTCATTTGGGTTCTGTAGGTTTAAGCATCTGCATGACTAAATGTGACCAAGAACCAAGAGTCTGAAGCGTGTCAATGTGCACCAGTTGTAAATGGCCCCCTCCACAGTGTTCCTGACATCCCTCAAAGAGGTAGATGCAGAGAGTAGTGGGAATAGGTCCAGCGGCGCACAGGCTTGCTGACACGGCCAATGACGGGCAGTTTGTGGGCATAGGCACGTGGCGGCAGACTAGACACCCCTGCCGGCGGGTTGAAACTGGTCTGGAAGCGTCGGCCCTGGCAACGGCGGCCCATCTGCCTTCCACCAATGAGGAAGGAGAAGGAGGGAGCCTGGGCCTGCGGTGGGGGGAAGCGCGCTTTGGGGAAAATGTCACGGGACAATCCCGACGAGCGCTGACCAGGCCGCGAGGAGGAAGAGCGAGAGCGCTGGACTGAGGAAGAAGATGAAGATGACCGGGCGAGAGACCTGAAAGGTAAGAACAAATGTGAGAGAGAGAGAGAGAAAAGAGAAAAGGAGAAAGAAGTCAACAACTAAAGGCTTAAATGCAGTGTGGAGTAAACAACAAAAGACAAGAAGCTATGAGTGTGTTTGTGGTGGGGTAAACCTGACGTGCGCTCATGAGAAAGGATTTCAGAATGTGTGTTGGGAAAGACCACATGTGAAATACATGTGTATGAGTGTGCATGGAGTGTTCTTGTATTTTGTTGTGGTGTATGGTGGTGTATGTCTGAATTGCATAACTATGCCTTCATGTTACAGTGTTCCCCTCACCTTCCCGGGGCAGTTGCAGCCAGACTAGGTGGCGCTGGCTCCATCCGGGGGCTTCCATCCTGCCGTGGGCTGATGCTGAGGCTGGCTGTCAGCTGGGGCATCTTCCGTGCCGTGTCCATCCCAGCGCTCCCCCCTGCTCCCCCACCGCCCCCCATGCCCCCCCCAGGCTCCTTTCGCCCATCTGGGCCACTCAGGCCCGTGGTGGTGCCCGAAGCCGAGCCCGACCCGAGCTCAGGACCTGTGCTGAAGCGCACAGCTAGGCTGTCACCGAAGAAAGAATAGAGCTCACTGTACATGGCTGGTAGTGGCACGGGGGTCCAGTCCTCCCATGGGCAGCCGGAGCCACCTGCCTGCAGATGGCTGGCGATGCCCAGGCCTGCCTCGGCCAGCGGTTCTGGCGGGGGACTGAGACCTGGGGAGCTCTCTCGGAAGCCCAGCATGCCACCGCTCAGACCCTGCTGGCTCCCTGCCTCTCCTTCTACAGGCTGGGACAGACTCAGCGCCTTCATCTTCAGCAAGCGCTCTACTGCCACCTGCAGGATAAACATAAATATTGCCTTGTTGTACCCAATTTGGCATGCTGACATCTACAATGTACAAGTGTCCAGTAATACTAGTCACCTCACAACTTATACTACTATTAGTACCATGAAAGACTATTGAAGCATAATGCCTGTGGTTTTCAATTCTAGGCTGTGATCCTGCATGGGCATGATTCAAACACTGGTATAAAGAGAAAATTACGTCGCTAGCTGTTTTCTATAGTTTTACCGTTGTTTGCGTTTTCAGCCCAATGGTTTTTAATGAGTGAGCCCGCGACACTTGGGCAGACGTACTGAAAATGCATCTAAAAATTTTTTAAAACACTTAGAAGTCTTGACATCACATGACACTTCGGGCACAGTATTATCAGGTATTATCAGTCTCTATGCAAAGCCATTGGGCTGAAAACACAAACAATGGTAAAACTATAGAAGGCAGCTAGCAATGTAATTTTTACACCATTTTACTTTACACCAATATTTGAATCGTTCCCATGCAGGAAAACAGACTACAATCGAGAAACGCCAGCGACACACTTTAAGTAGCATTAAGTGCAAGTACCATTATGATAAGTATCTGAATAGGTTAGGCCACTCAGAGGAGGATAGACAAGTCTTGGACTTACCAGAATGGCCCCATAGACTTTGTGTCCATCTGCTTTGACTTGTGCGTTTGAGACGGAGTAGTCATCCAGGACGGCTTGCAGGTTGGCCCAGTAGGCTGGCAGGTGAGGATACAGCACCCTCTCAACAGCCTAGGAGACAGGCATACTATAAGAGCACAATAGCCTCATTCTGAACCACTGATGCATAAGGAAACACATATTTGTCATACTTTACATTTTAATTTATTTAACTATATTTTCCTAAACCTGCATATTTTGTTATTTTTACTGAAGGAAAAAAAGAACTGATAACAGACAGGAGAGGAGATGCAGGGAGGTGAGATTTGTACCTTCCATCCCAGGGCATGCAGACCCACAACAGCCCCGTAATGAGAGCAGAGGGGTCGCACAGGATCAGACAGAACCTTCTGCAGAGAAAGCAGGATCTGGTGGTACAGACCACTCACCAGGTCCCCATGAGTCCTGCAAAAACACACACACCCATCTGGTTACACACCATTATGGTGTGACTACACAAGTACACCATCTAATTAATTACAGGCTGGCACATGATACAAATATAAAGGTCATAATAACTATTGGTACATATATTAGATTTCCACAATTTCGAGTTCCAAAGCAACAAAATAGAAATCACCTAATCATTATTTGCATATATGTACCCACTGCATAAAATAGTAAATGTGTCTTCATGTAAGCTGCAGTTTATGTGTCAGCTTGTGTCTGGCACTTGAGTTTAAGCAGACATAATAGTAAAAGGTAAAGGTAACTGATATTTAGCAGATGTGTTCATGTGGAGCATGAAGTATTTGTAATATGGATTTCAGGAGCATTGACTTCAGGTGGTGGCTGCTTTGTCATTGCAGCCATAGTGTGCTCCCTTGAGGGTCCTCACCAGAAGATGTGGCTAAGCAATAGAGCGGCGTAGTCACGCAGGGTCCAGTGGTCGTTGAGCGGGTTGATGGAGGCAGCCAGGGGCTCCAGGATGCAGTACATGACACTGGACACCAGACTGCGCACGTATGAGCCCAGATACAGGTAGGGGTTCTGCACCAGACTGCGCACCATATGAAGCAACCGATTCAACTGCTCCAGGTCATGGCTCACTGACTTCACCTGCAGGGCAAGGATAACAAAGAAATAAAGAGGGTGTCACAGGAAAAAAAAAACATGAAAAGGGACACTGCTGCACGAAGGGCCTTTATATGCCAGAACTGCCAGAATGTACTGGTGTGTTGGTGTTAAGCACTGCTACTCTGCAAGAAAGGTATTTCATTCAGTACACCAATGTAACTGATACAAACCAACTGCAAGCATCACACATACCCCACTGATGACATACACAAAGTACGGAAGAAGAGCTGCGATCTTTGAGTTGGACTGAAGATCCAATAGTGCAACCTAAGAACAGAGTCCATGTCAGATCGTACAATGTAAAAACAACAATCCTCAGAAATCCACCCCCCAATGAGTTATGACAGTGCAAGGCGACACTATACCTTCATAAGGTGGGGGTCTTCACCAAGTATAGCTCGAGTAATCTGCTGGTAATACTTTAGAAGGTCTTCAGACAGGGACTGGACAGCACTGGGAACTGTGAGGAAACAAGAAGCACAGGCAGGTCTCAGGTGACCGCAGACATTTGTGGCTTGGCTAGGCTACTTCCTGACACACACACTTCCTTACAGGGCTTTGGACCATTTAGTAAACATCAGAAACTGGGCCCTAGTTCAGGACAGCTTGCTTTTTCTTTGCTATTGAAGTTAAAATCACCTTTACCTGTTCCTTGAGGTTCCAAGTTGCCCTTGCCATCCAGGTAAGACACTTGCACTGTGGATAAACATAAGTAGAAATAAATGAATCCTCATCTTACATTCTTTAAAAAAAAGTCTCAATGGTGAAGGAGAATCTCATACCTCGCACCATGGTCTCTGCACAGCCCTTTGGAATATTGGTGGCAAGGGCCAATTCCACCAGGTTGATGTCTCGATCCTCAACAAAGAAGAGCTCCCCTTCTTTAGCTGGGCGGAAAGGAATAGGCTCTTGGGAGCCATGACCACAAATAGCCTGATGGAAAGGCAAACAGATGACAGATACATAGAAAACTAAACAAAGTGGTTCAGGCACATGGTGACCTATAAGAGACAGCCATGAAATGGTCATTGTTTATTTAAAGTTTCTGGACTCACATCTACATTGCTCCATCGAAGGGCTCTGTTGAAGTCCTCCACGGTCAGTTTCCGTCTCTTGGCGTGTCGCATGAACTGTGAACTGCTCTGTATCAATCAATCACAGCACAATCACGTGTATCAAGTTCCAGCTGCAAGCCAAGAACCATCCCAAATACAAACAATATGAAGATGTAAACAAACTTTCATAGCCATCCTAGTTGATAACAGAAAACTACTTACCTGAGTGGCCTCCCTGAGTCTGTAACATACATCTTCGGACAGAAGGGCAGCCACATCGTCGCTGAGCTCAACCCCTGAGCTTTCAGCCATCAGCTTGACCGATTCGCGGGATACCTCAGCAAAACGCCTCTCCTCTCTTTCCGTCATCCTCGAACAGCCGACCTAATCTTGAACACATAAATGCCCAGTATTTAGCAATAGTGTAAGTTTATTTGCAACTTTAAATCAAATTGCTCATGATTTAACGTAGCTTTTCACTTCAACAAGCTTAAGTCATAACACAAGGCTACAGGCTTCACAAGGCTGAAGCTCGTTTCGTAAAATGTAAGACTAGCTAACGTTAGCGTTGCCTACTAAGTTAAACTAGGTTTCCGTATGCAAATACATAAACTAGAGGGTATAAATATTTCGAATAGTCACGGGCCAACTTTGATTCTCTGACAGAAACCTACCACTGGCGTTAGTCTGGCAGGGCAACCAGCTCAATGAAATGGAGATGGCCTGCAAGCAAGCTAACGACAAAGCAAGAACGCTAACCTTTCATTAATTCATCTACGTCGGCAATAGTTCATTCTACAGCTCAACTGCTTCAAAAAGGCTCAGCAAATATCTTCGTTCAACTTACCACTTATTGGGTGAAGGCAAATATTAAGACTTTGCACATAAAAAAAGAATGTGAACACTTCATGCTGTAGCTTCCATATTTTGGCCTGGTTTAAAAAAAAAAAAAAGCGCTGAAGAACAATGCATTGGATTGGTCAGAATTCTTTCAGGTCCTTGTGCCCCACGGTCATGATTGGATGGCAAAACCATCACAAAGCCAAATTAATAGGAACTAAATCAACTATTAAATATACTAGATTTGTCACTTACAGCAATTAAGACCGTTTAGGTGCTGACTTCAGGAAATTAATTCGGCCAACTTCACCCGATCAGAACCATGGTGCCGAAAGCGGCATGAATTAAGTCTAACACATAACGCAAACCCCGCTTCATTTGATTTGCGCCCATCACCAAGTAATTTCAAGGAGCGAGAGAAACAGTGTAATTAAAATGTTTATTATGCTCAGAGGTTAGAAGGTAAAAAAATAAGTTATGTCACTTTAAATAAAATTCATAAACAAAGACAAAACATGAGCCAAGGATTAAAAACGTTCAATGCTATATACAATGTTAAGAGAAAGCCCCATGATTAGTAAGAGATAGCAAAACACTGGTAGTCTACACAGTGAGGGAAACGTTAATTTAAAACCTCAAATGTAAAAGCCCCAGTCTCAAACATACAGATCCGGCAAAACTACTTCAGACACACTTAAAAAATGCACATTTGTATTTAACTTGGAAACACGACTTTCCAACTCTCAAGAGAGTAGGCCCGGGCCCAGAGGCTTATCCAGCGCTTCTATGGCCTGGTTGTTCTCCAACTGGAGACGAAGCGCTAGGGGCAGCAGCAGGTCGTTAAGGTGCTGACTGGAGAAAGTGAATGCGTTGTGGGCCTGAGGCTCGCAGGAGAGCGGTGGGGTGATGGGGAAGCCGTCGTCTGGGTAGATTGGAGACGCCAAGGCAGATGGTGGCGAAGAGGAAGACGATGAAGTTGGGGACGAAGAGCGCATATCCGAGGCTGGGGACACCGCTCTTATCGGGAGCTGGGTCAAAGACGCGGAGAAAGAGGGCCAGGTGGGTTGTTGACTGGTCGGAGGTGGTGAGAGGGAGTCAGAGCTTGAGCCTCGCAGTGCTTTTGGCAAGCCGTGCTGGAAGCGACAGCGCGTGCCATAGAGACAAAAGCCGAATGCACTGAAGGTGCGACAGAGAGTGCCTCGAGGTTTCCATTCTGAGCGGGCCGGGGCGTGGGAGGCGGCGGCAACAGATGAGGCGGTCGGTGGGGACCACATCTTCTCCTCTTCGCTGTCTGTGGAGGCTTCCGAGCCGCCGGCGTCTACGTGTAGAAAATGGCAATGGGTGCCGAAGGGACAGACGCCATAGGCTCTGTAGTTGCGGCAGGGAACTGTGCGGACATAGCCTGGCTTGCGCTGATGGCGAGCAGGCGGCCTCTGCTCGTGTAGACCGTGGACGAAGAGGCAACGAGTACCGTACACGCAATAGCCGGCCGTGTGGTAAGTACGGCAAAGCTCCGTTTTGTACTTGGGATGGCGAGAGGGGACATGCAAGTCGTGTAGCCCATGGGCAAACTGACAACGTTCTGCGTACTTGCATGTGCCCGTCTCGGCATAGCGGCTGCAAAGTTCCGTCTTGTAACGTGTGGAATACAGTAGGGGCGCAAGTTGAGGTGTAGAGGTCTGCACTAAAGGGAGCAAGGCTTCGGCAAGTGACAAGCCCTGACTCGGGGGCGCCTCTCCATCGCAGAGCAGGTTGTGCACGGCCCCATCATCTTCTGGAGAAGGCAGCAACATCAGGTCGTTGTGGCTGGTCTGTAGAAAATAAGTGGCAAGACTGTCAAACACACGCGATCATTAACCTTAAAAACAAGCAGACATTTAGGCCAGAAATGAGGTCATAACCCTCTGCCTGAGCTTGGATAAACGTGACATTTGGGGCAGATTTGCTTATGAGCCCAGGTATGAACAGGTCTGTGTACATTGATTTAATAAACGTACTAGGTGCCAAGGTCCAAAGCGGGGTAACGTTATAAAACTGCAAAAGCTTAACTTTAGTCTCAACTGCTGACAAGCAATTAGCTTACCTCAAACATAGTCTCTTGTCAAGATGGGGGGATAGCCTCAAAGGAGTGACAGGTAACAGTAAACGCTCTTCAAGCCTTTTAATAACTAATCACGGCAATACATAAGACGCACGAAGACAGACACTGCAACCTCCAATGCATCCACTCGGCTCAGAACTTACTCTCTTTATTGCGCCCTCATGTCGCGCCTTTCCCGCGTACCCTTTAAATCGGAATCAGCTGTGATGGAAAATATTAGATGAGGGTTCAAATTCGCCAATGGGATAACATTGAGCCATAGCGTTCGGCGCTAGCTATCCAATGAGCTTGGACCTCTACAATCGATTTGATCGTTTCCCGCTGCTCATCAAGTTTGCCAATTCGACTGTGGGCCAATAAACATTTGTCTATTAACTGACGTTACTTCAAATGGTTTTTCTCTTCGGTAGACAAACACATCCCGCGTCAAGTCACACCTCAGACTGGAACGCGTAGCAGCCGAGGAAGCACTTCAGTAATCTGCTAATTAAACGCTGTCTGTTCCGCCCAATTTCAACTTTGTCCTGTCTGAAATATACAGCAACACTTTGTTTGATCTTTATTTACAATTGAACATACTGGAATGATTTATACAGAAAAAACAAAACATGGTTAGACAATGGTCTAACCCAGTTATTTGATTCATATGGCTTCGCCTTTCTTTGGTGTTTCAGGTTTACAACAGAATCCATATCAGTCTGCTTGCTTAAACAAATCTGTTCATTTTGCTTTTACGTTGGCCAGGGTCGAGCGTAGGCTACTAAACCAAAACGGCGATTCTTCTTTTATTTCAGCGATTTCCTAATGTTATGCTCTTCATAGGCCCGTTTTATTCCCTCCCTCCCTTCTACACACAGAACACAGTGGAGCATGTATACGACCACAAAGAAAACTTTATTTCTTTTCTTATCAAGATACATTAAAGGATACAGACACTGGAATTAAAAAAAAGAAAGAAAATTTTAATTGAAGCAGAATTTCTCTCCAACATACAAAAATTCTACCCATTATTATGCCCTAGATCCCCACTCCCACCCTCAGACATCCCACCCCAACTACCTTACCTGCCCTTAAAAGGAACCATGTTCACATGAACATTTTTTTATCATTGTTTTAACTTCTCCACAACAAAGAGAAAATACACGCTAGAGCTTTCATATAAAAACTGTGGAGAGTCGAATGTTGCTCGTGTGTTGTTTTTTCTTCTTTTCATATAGATAAGTGATTGCTGTGCATGGGGTGCTAAATTTGATTCTGTTCATATGAAATGTTACAAAAACTCCACATAAATTTGGAGGAAGTTGGGCAAAAATAGGATACAATGGGTTTGTCACATCTGCGCAAGGGGGCTTCCCTATAGCCAAGAAAATTTGTAAGAAATTTAAGAAGTGTCCAAACTTGAAACATCCACACACGTTCAAAAAACAAGTTCTATTTAAAAATAAGGGGTGGGGGTGGGGGTTACAAAGACTCAAAGTTGCTTTAAACCATAACAGATTTTAATTTGACCATCATGACCACCAAAAACAAACTGAGAAGTTGCATACTCAGCCTACTGTTACAATACACACTCCACTACAGCCTCTGCATAGTAGTAGTTTGGGTACCATGTATAAATATGCAGCCTTCATTATTCCATACGAGGGTAGAAGGACAGCTGTTAAACATTTGCAGAATACTGTTCATACATGTTTTTTCTGGCTTTAAGATTTGTGTTTGCAGACAGTGTCATGAGAGACCATTGCCAGTGTACTACCAGGATTAATTCAATTTGATTACCAGAGGCCAACAAAACTACAAACCATGTTCTCACACTTGTATCTCTTAAGCACCTTTTACCCAACTGGGTTCAGCACCCATTTCGATTCATACATTCCTTCCTTTTCTTTCAACCTTCCAATTCTATGACCCAAGGGTCAGTACGATCTCTACCCTGTTCGCCTAGTCACTTTTGGCCCTCAACAGTTTGCATTCATTTAGGCTGACAATGACCAGTAATGGCTATTTTCAAAGCGCCCCTGGTACCAGTCCACTCCATGAATGACAAAAGGCGTCCTGTGCATGAAAAGGATGACAAACACCCCTCTTGAACGGAAACAGGTTGTGAGCGTTGCCATAGCATCAAAGGCGGCAAGGCAAAGAGGCAAGACAGGGTCTTGTTTATAAAAAAAAAAAAAAAGACACATTTTAGAACTCGCATGATGATCTTTTGATCTCAACCCAAACTCCAGTCAGAACCATTTGTTTATGAAAAACTGTCCTAAAAGGCCATAGTTTTAGCCAGACAGCTCCTTCTGGGGACTAGAGGAGCATTAAAACATCCCATCCATTTCAAATTCTGCTTACTGACCTGAAGACCTACACCAGTGTCCAGAACCACTTCCGATTACACTTCTTTAAAAAGACACTTAAAAAATGACCCAGGCTGTCCATTTTATTCAGTACTTCATGGAGGGGGAAGGAAAAAAAGCGACTGTTTTTTCCATAATTGTTAAGCGGAGGGCGGGAATCACTTTTGTGTGTGCAGTGAGGTGTATGTATATGCTGTATGTGTGTGGACCACAGAGTCTCAGGGAACAGGGCTTCACAATGAAGGAGTGGTCGTGTTCTGTATCATGGGACTGCATGGCAGTGGGTAGACAGACAGACACAGATGGACAGCTGACAGCTGAGCTGATGTTGAGGAGAGCCCCCAACCCCCAGAAAAGAGAACAGACCAAAAAAAAATTATGTGGTAAGTCCCCTCCCTCCCTTAAACTGATCTGGATCCTCTCCCACACCTAAGCCATCCCTGAGCCCACTGCTTGAGAAAATCAAGGAAATCAAAATAAATGGCATAATATTTACAAAATTCAGGTAGATCCAGAGAGAGAAAACAAAACAAAGTGTGCTTGATCACCATAATTCAGGATGAGCCTTACTTGATTTAAATTACACAATTAAAAATATTTGTCATCTAAAAAAAAGGGATGTTTGGGGAACGGGAGGTGTAATTAAACAAAAAGGTTGGAATAAAACTCTACTGACTCCCAAAGCCTAGTGTATGTGGGGATAAACTGTGTGTGTGTGTGTGAGAGAGAGAATAGGATAGGTTTATGTATAGATGTACACTACCAGTGGCTGTAACTTAGAACTTCATGGGGAATGGAACCAAACGAATGTGGGAGAGAGTGTGTATGAGAGGGTGTGTTCTGATGACGCTAACAAGTTTTTAGAGAGGTAAACAATGGAACGGAAAACCAATAAACAGGATTGTGGGGAGAAAAGGAAAGATAACAACCAAACAAACAAAAAGAGACACGTGAGAGCAAGAGGGAGCAATGAAAAAGAGAGAAAGAGAAAAAGAGAGGCTGAGAGGGGAGAGAGGCTCAGTCCTCCAGGACGATGGGCTCGCTGGTGCTGGAGGGCAGCAGGGGGACGGGCAGGGGTAAGGGGAGCGGGCGTGCTGGCAGTGGCAGCTTCACCCGCACCATTGTGTGGGGCTTGCGGGCGGCACGCCGCATCTCCGCCTGGGTCAGGTGCTTCCTCAGGGCCCTGGGGAGAGGGACAGAGAATGAGGGCGAGCAGTGAGCCGACAGACAACAGACACAACAGACAGAGAACAGACAGCAGATCAGGTGATGAGGTCTGTAGGCGCTATGTTAATTAACGAAAGTAACGCTTCAATTAAGAAATTACATTACACTTCAATTAAGAAAATGAACGCTTCAATTAACACTTCAATTTCCCCATCTATCAATTAAATTGTCAATTATGTTTCTATTATGGGAGTACAGTGCTGGTTTTAACGGTATGTTCCATGTGCGGTGGTAGCACAGCAGTTACGGCACCTGGCTAGCACACTTGTAGCCTGAAAATTGTGGGTTCGAATCCCGGTTGCCACCGCTGTGCCCTCGAGCAAGGCACTTAACCCTATGTTGCTCTAGGGGAGACTGTGTGGACTGTGTTAGGGTTAGGGTTAGGAAAAGAAAATGTACCTGGTGTCTTTTGTGGCCACGAACACCACAGGGTTGGGAGCATCTCCTTGGCTGACCTTCTGACGCTTGATGACCGACTGAGAGGTGGTCCTCATGGCCGATGGGAACGGCCTACCGTTGGCCGAGTAGGGATGGCCACCCACCTACACACGCCAAGAGGGAGAGAGAATGAGAGGAGAAAGAAAAGGGGAAAGAGAGAGAGGTGGGGAAGAGAGATGGACAGAGCCGCAGACATACAGACAACACTAATCTTCCAACACGTCTTGAGCCTCTGCTACAGTGCTCTTGGCCCAGCACTAGCTTAGGAGGAGAGCATTCAGTCAATGAGACAGCTGGCAAATCAGTGGAATCAGTGCAGTAGCTGACTACTGGAGACAAAGGAAGTCCATTCAGTGTCATTGAGCTCCAAACAAAAGGGGGATATGAAATTTTTCAAGGGGCGGTGGGTGAGGGGGCACCCCTTTACTGGCACACACAAAGAACTTCAGTTTGGTGTGTGTATGTGTGTGTGTGAAAGGGGTGGTGCTACTCACACTATCGAAGGGCCTCTTGCCCAGCAGGGCGGAGGCACTGCGCGACTGATTGCCCTGGTTACGGTTGATGGGGGTGGGTGCGCTGCGTGGGGCTTTGAGCTTCAGAGGAGCCTGGATCGCTGAGGAAGACGAAGATGAACATGAAGATGACCATCAGAGGCACTAATTAACTAAATGGCACCGAGGCCAAGATGTAATGGTTGGACATTGACTGGAGACAATACCCACATCAAACACATCATTTGAGCACTGCAAGAAATGCCAGCCTGCACACCTCCATAAATAGACCATGGTTACCCATGCCTCCAATATAAAGATGACATCTCCATTTTCCCCCTAACACACACACACACTCACTCTCTCAGTATCATGCAAGCGGAGTCATCTCACCTAGCTCCTTGACGATGTTGGCAAGGGACGGTCGCGGGATGGGCCGGTTTTTCACGGGAGCCTTGGAGGCCTTAGGCAGCCTGATCATACCTGCAGGACACACACACACACCATACAGGGGTCATTCAGCACTGCTCTCAGGGCTTCAACAGCTCCACATCATACAGCACTACTCCACACACTGGGAACACTGCTGACAACCAGTCAGATCCTGCCACCACATAAGGGGACATTCTGACATGGACTGACATTCAGTAAAAGCAGCCTACAAACATATAACCATCTGCCAGCCTGGGGGACAGGACAGTTCCCTCTCACACAAGGCTCTGCAGTCTGTCCAGACATGTCCAATCCAGACTCAGATGCAAGGACAGGGTAGTCATGATGCTGAGCTTGTGCATAACAACTCAATGACTGAACAGACAGAGTCATTACTTGCAGCTTTGCACAAACCTGTGAGTCCACCTATCTATTCAGACCTCTGAGTTTGAAACTACAGGCACAGGTACAATCCCAGCCTTTGTACAGTGTTTAAATGCTTCAAATTCAACATGGCACTGTCTGTTACCTTGACTGTGCAAAACAGCACAGCCATCAACAAATGGAGCCGGAAAGGGTGTGGTTGCACAAGCACCTTATGTTTTTCTGAAAATAAAATAAACAGTCGTGCTGTTCTCATCGAAACCTTTGCGTCTTAAACGCAGCTTCGCGTTTACTTGCGTATCTCCTGTGCTGCCATACTTACACTCGGCCTTGACAGCGTTGGCGTTGATGGAGGCGTAGGGGCGGCGGGCAGCGCGGCGCGGCTGCAGGATGTCCTGGCACACGCGGCGAGCGATGCGCGTCAGCTTGGTGGTCTGCAGGATGAACGTCTGCCGGTTCTTGGCCAGGAGCTTGGCGCGGCCCGCCGTGCTGGTGAACGGGGACATTCCCTGCACTTCCTGCCTGGTCATGTGGGTGCGAGGCGGCGCATCCTATTGGGTGATGGGACAGAAGGGTTGAGAAATGGCAAAATGAAAGGTTGAAAAGGAGCTCTGTGAGGAACCTAAGGAGATGTCACACACAAAACCTACTCAAGTTATTCAGTTCACTGAAACGATCAGACAATAAGGGATCAGGTCATGCAGAGTATATTGCTGTAACATACTGAGCCGGTCCTTGTGGCGCCCTCTAGCTGTGTGGGGGTCTTGAGGCCACCGTACTTCTTCCAGTAGATCCAGCAGGAGGCACACAGGCGGCACTGCAGGTTGGCAGGACCCCAGGCGTACCACTGAGGGGACTGGGCAGCTGCAACACACACATCCATGCGCTTAAGGAACAGCACCGTGATACAGGCTACACTGTGGTGCCAACTTGGGACTATGCACACCGCTTATGTGCAAGTGTTGATGCAGAAAGACAAAAACCTCTCTTAAAGCCTTTTAGAACTAAACCATATGCAAGCACACACACACACAGTGTACAAACAAGTGAAGATATAAAGGTGCAGTCAGTGATTCTGACAGTGATTATATATGTGTGTGTGTATGTATGTATGTATGTATGTGTATTTGTGTGTATATATATATATATGTGTGCCCAAATTACACATTTGCTCTCTGATGTGAGAACCTGCCCTAATTCACTTTCTTCCTCTGTCCACAATTATCTCTGCTGAGTGTCATCCCTGCCTCATTCCGGCGGACTCCTCTCAGCCTCCCCTCCTGAGTGGACTACAACCAACACTAAGGGAGGCCCATGTCAGGACCGACTGTCCATCATAGAGGCCCTTCCTGGAAGGCCCGTCTCCCCTTCCTTGAGGCTTTGTGACCCCCCCTCATAATGGCACTGTCAAATGGACCCTTACTGTTACCCCCATGACCCATCTCACTCCTTTGTGTTTGACACTATGTCTGGCCACTGTTACGTTGTCCAGCCATAATTCCTGATAAACACCTATAGACTGACTACCATATAATGTAAAGTGGGGTAACACTCCATTATGAACTGTTACAAACCTCAGCTAAAACCATAGGCAACTTGTAGTCTATCATGGTTATCACTGATTGTAGTTTTTCTGCATGACCCCCAGTAGTTTTTCCTTGCCCCTGTTGCTCTTGGGTGCTCCTTCTGTGAAGCGCCACGAGACAATACTATTGTAAAAGGCGCTGTATAAATAAAATGGAATTGAATTGATTCTGTGTTATTGTTGGGAAACAGGCTGCCCCCAGTCTTTGTTTTCAGTTTTCAAAGCCTGTGCATCACAAAAAGAACATTTTTCTTTACAATGACCCAAAAGAATAAGAAGCTAGTGGGTCATGAGGAGATATTATCTTTATGTTATAAGAAGTGTTATGTGTTTACAAACCACGTAATATTGCTGGCTGCATCTTTACCAGACCTGGAGTGATCAATGAACTACAGAGTAGAAGTGCACACACACACACACACACACACACTTACTGTGACAGCTTTCACAGCTCAGTCCTTTCTGGAAGCCTGCTGCTCCATTCATGCCAGGCTTGTTGCCAGGAGCCATAATCTGGTTGGGGTTGGGTTTGGTGCTGAAGAGTGAGAGCACAATCGAGACAGAACATGAGTGCAGGACAATAGTTTTTTAGTAATTAGCCCAAACTATTTGGACTTTGGACTGCATTGTAAATTCATCATTTCTAAAATCGTAGTACACTATATACAGGGCTGTCCTCATCATGAACTTTTTTCCACGCCCGGGAGGTGGGCAGCAGCGAGGGGTGTAAACTCATAACTACTTTGGTCAATCCTGTCTTTTGGTCATTATTGCCTACGCAGTAGAATTATTGCTACTGGACATCACTGGAAAGTTTCACAAAAGAAAGGTCAACGCATTAGATGATCTTAGGCTTTCGTTATGTTTTCTGATAACTTGAATTTCGCATAATTGACCTTGCGTGCACCTGGGACGGGCAGTGACAGAGGATTACAGTTGTGTCTAAACTGTGTGGTATTATCACAGATTATGTGTGTGTGAGACAACGTATAGACCTAAACGTGAACACAAACTCTTCCATACTATTACAGGCTACATAGGCGGACATAAAAAGTTACGATGAGAGCCTCCAAGACCGGTCATTGCATGTGTCATACATTCAATGCGTGAGGCTAAAGAGCCCGGCAAACATGAGGAATGTTTAGTCACATGGACAGCTGCTTCATGACGGGTGTGATTTGTGCAGTTTTTTTCCCCCACAGGTTCCATACAGGCTAAGCCACCTTGTGCATAAAGTGCAGAAACATAGTAGTTAGTTGCCATTTGGCAACAGCTCCCCTCCCAAAGGGCTTTCCATTATACTTTAGCAACTTTGTTGGTAGCAATGCAATTTCCCACTGCCGACCAATTAGGTTGCGAAATGGTTAGCAACTATTTTTGGGGAAACGCTCCCCTAACTGAAAATCTCCATGATGCCCAGTTAGGGACACATTTCCCACAGTGGATGTGCTTAGACCAAATACTCACTAGGTGGGGATGTAAACTTGCTTGAGCTTGCTGTCAGCCTCTGCTGCCTTTAGTCGTTTCTGTGGAGAACAAGTCATTAAACAACACTCAACTAGCCCACAGCTAATAAGTTCAGTTGGACTCGGACAGGGAAGAGGATGTGAAGGAGGACTAGTGTTACCTGTTGAATGTAGCGGTCAGTGGTCTTCCACATGTAGTAGAACTGGACCACACTGGCCAAAGACTTCCATGGCAACTGAAAAGGCCACATGGGTGAGACGATTGATTAAAAAAAAAGGGTCATTTCCATTTAGTGTCCTATTTGTGATCCAAAAATGGTTTACCAATAAATCAAATTATTTTGACAGGAAACTTTGGAACATTTACATTACGTATTCCAGTTTTTTGGGTCTCATGGAGGCTCACTTACAAAATCCTGGCGGATGTCATTGAAGTCTTTGCCGTACTTCTCCAGCGCCTCCTCAAACAGCATGGCCTCGGAGGCGCTCCACTCCTCCATCTCGTCCCGGCACAGCACCGGCCCCCCCTGTGGCACCAGGGTGGACATGGCCTTGGCCAGATCATAGCCGTTCTTCTGCAGGGTGTCCATGGCATGGAACTGCATTGGGCCAAAGAGAGGGGCACGCATCGCTTAGCTTTTTGCATGTACTGTATAAGGGTTGAATATTAAGAACCCGTTCAGCCAGTCGTAGAAAAGTCCAGCCTCAGAGAGTGAAAATCCAACCATGTTTTGTTTCTTCCTGTGCAATTAACACAGGTCTCCTGGTGTAGCTGGCTGGCAGAGCTGCAAACACAATCAGCTACTTTAGGGACTGGAATAGAGCCAAAATGTGGCAGGACTTCCACTCTGTGAAGCTGGACCTAAACACCTCACGTGTTGGATCATTTGTGGTTGTATTGTTGGAAGACAGTGCGTGTCCTGTGATGTATGTGAGAGTGTGAAAGGATGATGTGTGTAAAAGCATGTTTTCAACACAGTACATCTATACAACTGTGTGTATGTGTGTGTCTTACCAGTGTGATGTCTCTGGACGCAGCAGCTGCACTCATGTGCAGACTTGGCTGGCGGATGGAACTACTGCAGTCCAAAGCACGAGCAAATGTCCCAACAGCCCTGTAACACACACACACAGTTATTACTACATTACCAGACAAGAACCTCCAGCACTACAGCATACCCAGCCACACAAGTGATCACAATATATAAGGTAAGTGTATACATACATACATGCAATACTCACCCATAATTACTAAATGTTTAAACAACACTCTGACTTGTAAAATGCAAACAAAAACCTCCACCTGCTGCCCCCCCATACTATGTAAAGTACAAACAAATCCTGGTGTGATGAAATACGAGTCCTTGAGGTCTTATGAGCTCTCAGTGCTCAATCATTAAATGCCTGCCTGGGGACAATAGTTTACAGAGCTTAGGCTTCACTCCTGACCAGTGTCCAGTGCCATCTGGACATGGACACATTAGATCATTATATATTGGTTGATCAGGACACAACTGAATTGGTGAAACTCTTCCACCACACTTCTCTGTGCATAAGCCCTTTACTCGGACATGTTCTATGTGCAGCCACAAGAGGGAGCACACTTATTCATACATGGCATCTCTAAAAAGCAATTAGAGCAAGAGTTCCGGACCACAAAGTGCATTAAAAACACATCTACCACACCAAGAAGAGCAGATGATTTGTCTCATTATTGTGATAACGGAACCATATTGAGAAGATTCAACCCAGACTATAAGGAAATACATAAGCCAGAAAGAGAGAAAGAGAGAGAGAGAGGCTTTTGTAAGAGCTTCTGCGCTCAGCCTTTGGCAGCATCTGTGACAAAGGGGGCAGCAGGATCACTATGGAAACGGTCACAATCTGTGATCAGGTCTGGGAGGTTCACGTGGGAAGTGAGAGACGCAAGAAACAGACACTATAGAGGTGAAGGAAAGAGGGAAAGGGCCAAGAGGAAGAGAAAGCGTGTGAGAGAGAGAGAGGGAGGGACTAAAAGGAGGAGACAGAAAGTAGAGGTAGGGATATGGAGAGAGGGTTTAACTGGATTCAGGTTGACTAACACACAGCACAGTTCTATTAGCAGCAGCCAAGGTCTCCAAAGGCTCCCTGGAGCCCAAGGCCTGAGCAGAGGAGGCCAGCCAAGCCACCCTGAGAGACACTCACCGAGCTACCACCAGGAACTGGTCTATCTGGGCGTCCTTCAGCTGATTGTTGGGGTCCCACACTTTAGTCTCCAGCTTCTCCTGCACACGGCTGTCCGACTCACCTGGTCCACACAAACACATAAAACATTGTACAGAAACCATCAACACACACACACACACACAATATACACAAATCGCACATCAATCCCCATTTCCCTTTCATTGAGTAGAACCAGAATCTACAGCCCCGGAAGCTACATGAATACATGCGTGTTTGTCTGTGCGCGTGTGTGTGTGTACACACACACACAAATATCCCATCAGAGATAGTCCATACATAGCCCCTGCTTAGATGACACAGGCTGATGGGAGAGCGTGCAGAATGATGAAGGAAATGAAGGGTAGGATAGATAAGTGCAGACAAGTGAACAAAGGATCACAGAGAAAAGAGGAGGAGGAGAAGGAGGAAGAAAAAAGGCCCAGTTACAGCAAAAGGTGACTCATCAGAGGGCTCTGGATGGACAGTCACATGTGAACATCATGAGCGTGTGTGCACGTGTACACACACACACACACACACACACACACACACACACACACACACACACACACACGCACACACACACTGCCTGAATGTGTGTCATTCAACATGAGGCAAGCATGAAGGGGCTGCAAGTCCACAGACAGGGAAAATGGACGTGAATAACAGGCCATTCCACCATTAAACATTACAAATATGAATCTACAGTAAGTGAACAGTTTTCCTTAGGGTAGTCCTACCCCCCATCTTATGACATCACACTTTATTGGTGTCTCTGGGCTAAAAGCCGTCACTATTTTGACAACATTGCTATGTCTTACTGTGCAGAGACATACTAACTAGACTAGTTGCACAAGTGCGGCACTGAACTTCACTTCTGGTCAGTAGTCACAGGGGTCATGACCTTCTGCAGCATGCTCACTCACCCTCAGGCAGTTTGTCAGGGATCTCAGCCTGGTATTTGGAGCCCACACGGATCTCCCCCTGGTCAGCCAGTAGGGTCTTCTGCACCGGGTCAAACACCAGAGAGTAGAAGAAGCAGTCCTGGAACACACACACACACACACACACACACACACACACACACACACACACACACACACACAGCAACGTTAACAGATTTTTACACTAGCTCTTTATGCATTATGCATCATCCCTTGCTGGGAAAGTATGTACTGCGTATCCATCCATGATTCCCAACCTAATGAACGTCCTGATTGTTTTTATGTGTGTGTGTGTGTGTGTGTGAATATAAAAGTGTGTATGCAACAGCTTACCTCTCTATCCAGGTAGCCTGTTAATACATCTGTCTCATTCAGCAGTGTGACGTTGCATTTCCCCCTGCAGAAGTCAAACACAAAGCCAGGTTAGAGACACACTTACCACATTAATCCACAGACCTCTGCTAATTACTTAATGGCTGCTTCATCATCATTCATAATGATGGTGGTGTGAAATTGATGGAGTGGCAAATACTGGTGTTATATCTGCCTGGCTGGGGGACAAACGAAATTTCTATGAAAGAGTAACAGTGTGTGTGTTGGTTACCGTATATGTGTGGCAGGTAGGGATTCAAACTGTCGCGACAGGAAGAGTTCTCTGTGCTTGAGTTGGTGTTTCTGCTGTTCTGACATTGACGGCTGTTTGGATTCTTCCTCAAAGTCTCCTACACACACACACGCACGCACACAAAACACGTCCACAGTGTGTTACAACAAAGTGCTTACAGACATCAACCTGATCAACACTGTAAAATCAACTCAAACACATTTCTCTAATCGTATGCATTCTTATATTAAAAAATGTTTTAAATGAACAATATTTCAACTCAATTAAATTCAAATACATTTATACAGTGCAATTTACAATAGTAATGTATATTTGTATGTATATTGTTGTATGTTTGTATTTGTAATGTATATTGTATACAGGATTGTATAAGGAGTACCCAAGAGCAACAGGGGCAAGAAAAAGCTCCCTTGTGGTAGTTACTCAAGGAAGAAACCTTAGGCAGATCCACAGCTCAAGTGGCCATTCCAAGTGCCAGGGGTCATGCAGGAAAAGTACAATCAGTAGTTACTATAAGTGACAAACTACAATTTGTCCATGGTTTTTCGCTGAGCTTCATAGAAAATTCCAGAATATTGTCCTACAACAATATATGGTAGTCAAGCCATAGGTGGGTGTTTAAACTTCAACATATTGCTCACATTCATTCCTAAATGTTGGCTTTGAGTATGAAACAAGTGCATAAAGTCAAATAAAAACAGACAGGAGTGAGCAAGCGAGTGAGTGAGTAGTGTGTGTGTGTGTGTGTGTGTGTGTGTGTGTGTGAGCTCCTGTATGAGTGTGAAAGTGAAAGTGCAGCCAAAGGTTGTGGCTCGGAGAGCCCTCACAGCACCAGAGCATGGGCCTCTGAGATCAGTGTCCCCTGTGACCCTGCTGCTCACAGCCATGTACAGTAGACAGCAAAGCAGCAAGGCTGTAGTGTGCTCCAAGGTGGGGAGAGAGAAGATCAAAAACAGTGTGTGTGAATGTGTGTGTGTGTGTGTGTAAGAATGCGAGTGCGCAGCACAGTTAGAACACTGGGCCAGACGACTATCTCTCCTCATCTCCCAGGACTCCGCCCCTGCACACAGCCACAGGAAACCCTGTAAGTGTATGTGTATGTGTATGTGTATGTGTGTGTGTGTGTGTGTGTGTGTGTGTGTGTGCGCATGCAGGGACGGGACCTCAAGCCACACCCCTTTCTGTTAACCCCTCTATCCTCCCTCCCTCCCTCTCTTTCACTCTCCTCTCCTCCTCCTCCCTCTTTCCCCGTGGCCGGCGAGTCCCTGCCCGACTTACTGGGAAACCCTGTGTACCAAACCTGAGGCGCCCATCCCCCACCGAGTAACAAATCAACCCCCCTTCCCCCCAAACACACACACCACCACCACCCCACACACACACACACTTGAAAAAAAGGCAGAGAGAGACTGCATACACACACACACAGAGCGGAAAGGGGACACATGGACTCGCTAAAAAGCATAGATGTGATAGACAGCTGCTCTTAAACTTGCATGTTTACTTATGCATATTCGAGAGCGTGTACACACACACACACACACACACACACACACACACAGAGAGAGCGAGCAAGAGAGAGGTCATGCTTTCCTCCTTAACAAAAGGCACGGGCAAGTCGGCATTAACCCTTTTGGTGCCGTGGGCCACATGAAGGGCCTTTTGTTCTGGGCACTGCACTGGGGGCTCAACCACAGCACCAGCAGAAGAGAGGGAGAGAGAGGGAGGGCGAGAGGAAGGGAGAGGAGGAGAGAGCGGAGGAGGAGGAGGAAGAGGGGGTGGTAGGTGGGGGGCGCGACGAGCGCATGGGCTCCCAGATTAAGAGAGGGAGGGGGAAGAAGGGGGAAGTGTGTGTGGCGGAGCAACTGGGAGGGGAGCCCAGGTGGTTGTGTAACAGGACAGTGCCAGCTCAACGACTCATGCTGGAGGAGCAGAGGGCTGCTACACGGAGACACACACACACACACACACACAGATAGATAGACATACACACACACATGCACGCGAGCACACACTCGCACGGGCTCACGCACACGCACACACGCGCACACACACACACACACACGCGCGCGCGCACGCACACACACAAACGCGCGCACGCACACACACACGCGCGCACGCACACACACACACACGCGCACGCACACACACACACACGGAATCCCTGACACTGGCAGGAGCAAGGGCAAATGGACAGGCTGGAAAGAGGCAGAGTAGTTGGGGTAGTTGGCCTGCCAGCTGTGCACACAGAAAGGGCAATAACCAGCCAGAGATGCCCCCACAGGGGCAGATGCACATCACAGTCAAAGACACCCAAGCCTCACCCAGCAGCCTCAAATCCAACACTATCCAGATGACCTATTCAAGACACCAATCCAACCAGCCAAAAGATTTGACTACAGACGGGGAAGCAACGGCTACTTCTGCCAGGCTACTCCCACTCTGCTGCTCCAGCCTCAGGTACATATTCAGCCCATCTGGAAATGAATCACACTAGTGCTTATCGACCATTTCCTCGTCTGGGCTCCAAAGGTCAGTCTCAGCACTGTAATCCAGACTCACAGGCACACAATTGTACAAGGGCAGGATACTACTTACACCTACTTCTGGCATACTACATACTCCATACTTACATACTTACACGTACTACTGGCATACTACATACTACAGTTCCATACTTACATACACATACTACTGGCATACTACATACTACAGTTCAATACAGTGTGTACATTCACAAGACAAAGAAGACTTTTCTGTTCCACCAAAATTTAACTGACATAAGTGAGAGATACAGACTAATTCATTGGGAATAGAGAGTGATGTGTGCCCAGTCTGAATGTCTGTGCTGCCCCGTGTTGGGCGAGTGTGTGGTCACCACATGAGCAGAGGGTCCAGCTGTTGACAGGGGGTGTCATATAAAGGCCAGAGGGGTGGAGGGTTGTCAGGGGGCCGATTAAGAAGGCACCCGTTTTCAACAGCTCAGACAGCCTGCATTATGGGGGGTGGGTTCAATCTCTCTCACTCACACACACACACACAGACACAGAAGGGCCAACGGGTTCAGAGCCCTACAGTCACTAGTCGGTCTGTCCATCTGTGTGTAGGCCACTGCTGGAGGTCAAGCTGCATCAGCTGGGCCTTCTGCTCTACTGTAGTCTGCCTTTAATTACTGAAACAGGCCCTCTCCACAGCGCGAACACACACACACACACACACACACACACACACAGTCTGCCCTTCATACACTGTGCCCTTTGTGCAGGCCAGTGGAGCCTGGGCTCACACTAGTGTGGAGCTGGTAGACCTACTGTACACACACACACAGACACACACACAGCAGCTGGCCTCTACTCCTACTGTAGGCCAACCCCACAGTCACACTGGACACAAGCCAACCTACAGCCGGCCAAATGGAAAAAGCACTATAATACAAATATTACTCTACTGATGGAGAGGCTACATAATGATGACAATAATAATAATAATATGCATCTACGAGATGGTCTGATTAGACCCGTATGTCAGTGGTCCTACTAATTTCAACTGCATGTCTATGCTGGCAGCAGAGTGGGCCAACCTGTACACAATCAACCGCAAATGTGGACTGCAATGATTCTGCACTAGTCTGCTCCTCCAGCTCCAGCATGGCTGGGAGCTGTTCATCGGACGCCTGTTATCTGCTGGATTAATGTGTGATTAGGGACTGACTTGGGGCCTGCTGAAAACAGACATGACCTGCAGAAAAATGCAGTCATCAGATCTGGAGAGAGAGAGAGACAGAGAAAGACTCCATGGGCAGGAGAGGACACAAGACTAGATCTGATGATGGGTTCTGTTCTGCGCCCTCATAGAGCATCTCTCAGCAAACTGCTCACTCTAACTCAGTCGCTCAGGGTGCGCCCACTTCAGCTTATCCTCTATGAGATGCAGGAAGTGCTACCTACTGCACCAACGGAACAGTGTGCAACCTAGTTTACACCACCTACTGACTGCTCCGTCAGGATCTATGCGTGTTCAACCCCACTCCATGCATCAGCTGCAGCAGTGCACCAAGACTCAATACTGTACTTCGCCGTTAGCCTACTATGTTTCAGTTCTGGACAATGGGATTAATCTCCTACCCAAAAAGCCACCAGAATGCTTTCAGTCAATATACTGAATTAATTCATTCATCTACAAGAGTGGGGCGGTAGAGGGGAGTTTTATTGTCCGAGTGTCCAATGGCACGCTGAGGTGCGTTCACATAAGCAAACAAAGTATGCAAATGTATGCAAAAACTTTCTTGCTTGGCTTGAGTTTGCAACGAACAACCAATGGCTGTAAAAAGAATGGACAGTGTGCACACAGACAAAAGAGAAACAACCGGAAGGAATTTATTAATAATAATACAAAAAAAATCATTTCTGGGCAAGGTCAATCTAGTTACTACACATTTACTGTTTCCACACTATGGCTGATTAGCTGTGGCTTCTTTTCTCTAGACCAGGGCAGCATGACACCAACCCCCCCCAAGGCCTTTCCATGCCTTGGTGTGATGAAAACTGAACTTCTGAAATGCATATCTAAACAATACAACTGAATGCTGAATAACTGCTGCATCTGTTCAATTGCACAGAAGTTGTGCATGTTACTCAAATACCAGTTTCCAATTATTCCCATGACAGAATCACTATGAACTGGTGAAGGAAAACAATTGAGAAACAATTCTCTCAAGGGCAGTGGGTAATCATCTACGACACACACACACACGCAATGCCGGGTCAATGTTCCTGCTCTACTCACAGTCAGCCATAACAAATATTTGTGTCTCCATCTCCTATGCCTGTCTATGTGTGTGCGCGCGCACTAAAGGATCCCATTACAATCTGGCCACAAAGAGACAAACACAGCATTTCTGCCTCTCCCCACAGATGCTGGTGGGCTGGAGAGCCATGTCAGGGGTACAGGCCAGGAAAGCATGGGGGCACTATGTCTGTGTCCCCTCATCTCTGGCTTATCCACAGACCCCCATCCACCAGCAGTCAGCTAACTGAACTGGACCACCCGCTCCACACACACACACACACACACTTCAAAGCCGCAGTGCCACCAGTCCCATGGCACTGGTTTTGGCATGCCTGGCATGGGTTCGGCAGAAATGGCTGTTATCCACGTCCACATGCACGTGCGCACAGTTGGGTGGAGGGCAGTAGACTTAACCAAAGGAGTCTAATGATAGACAGTCGGTCAGGCCTGAAAAACCCGACACTAACGCAAATGGGTTCAGGAATGATGCTTCACAGAACAGAGCAGGAAACACAGGCTATTCATGAAGGCCATCACTACTCTCTACATATCTGTAAAGTAGACCCACATTCTTTTGGTGTCACAACACACATTTAAACCAAAATTAAACATGTTTGGGTTGGTTGTGGGGAGAGTGGACCACAGTGATGGACAGAGCGAAGAGGAGGTGAAAAAGGAGGAGTACAGGAGAAAAAGAAGAGCGTTCACTCACGGGCATTGCTGTCAGCCAGGGTGTTCAGATTGCCTGAGATGTCCCTTCTGCGGAACAGACACACCACCTTGGCTTCTACATTCCCATTGGCAGTCTGTGGGGGGGAGAGACATACAATGGGAGTCTTGTCAAATGACTGTTCACACACACTTCAGTATCTCCATTATCCTGATAACAATGGCACAGCAACAGCAGTAACAAATGTAAAATTTACACAAGATTTATAAAGACTGCTACACCACTATGGCCTATGACATAATGGTTGGATCAGTGGTGAAGGGAGAGAGCAGTGACCCCATCTGGCCTCGAACCTGGGTCCCTGGAGTGCTAAATGTAACACTAGACCACAACAGGTAAGCTCGTTGGTACGGCAGTCAGAGCGCATACTCAACCGAAGTGACAGTACTTTGTCACAGGATCCATTTGAATGATTTATTGATAATCAATAATTAATCATATCTGAAAGAAATTGAGTCATCCCACAAGTGCAGGTATCCCAGCCGTGGGGATAACATTTAACTACCCCACTCAGTGACACTGCTTACAATATGGTATCCTTGTTGAATGCGTCATGTAGTGCTAGTCTAATCTCAGGTTCACTGAACTGCCGTAGGCAGACATCCCACAGCTGATCTGAGGCCAGTGTCTCCAGTGGAAGGCGGAGGTGTGGAGGGCTGCACTGGGCTTGGAGGAAGAGCACCAGCTACTGCAGAGCTCCAGGCCCCTGGGAGACCCCACCAGCCCAGCTACACTACAGCAGCCAGTCACACAACAGAGCACAGCAGCCACTGACTCACACACACTATCATCTGTGTGTGTGCGTGTGTGTGTTTGTGTCTGTGAGAGAGAGAGACTTTAAATTACTGGAAGCAGGAGTGTGGTGATGTGTGGTGCAGATGCTGTCTCATTAGTGTGTGTGTGTGTGTCTCTGTCTGTCTGTCTGAGGTGACAGAAGTAACGGGTTGATCCTGGGCGAAAGCATGTTGGCCCATGACAGATCGACACGCACATTTCCTCTCTCTCTGTTCATAAAAAAATCTCTCACTCAATAATTGAAAGAGTTCCTCCACTGTCATGGGGGCTTCCCAGCAGTCCTTCAATTCCCTTGATGTGCTGCACGTTACATAAATGGACTTCATCTTTGCACAGGCAAACAGGCCTGTGTCCTACACACCATTATATAAGAACTTTACGAGTAGGGCTCTGAGGAGCTCACCACCGACTCTACACAAGGATGCAGAAGGGTGGGACTGACTGACTGGATGGATGGATGGATGGATGAGTGAATGAGAGGAGGAATGGTTCTCCTAACTCACCTTGTTCAACTCCTCTATTCTGCGGATCAGGTATGGGTTGCTGGAAGAGTTCTCAAAGTACACATAATCTGTGGGGGACGAGAGGGAGAAAGAGAAAGAAGTTAGGAGAACCTTCAAGGACAATGACAAAAAAAACAAACAATTAACTCCTATGATAATGACCAAAGAGAAGACGGCACACAATCACCTTCCACTGACTGCTCAACTCAACTGTTGAGATTCTATCGCTAACTAAGACCAGCTCTGTAGTTGCAGGGGTCAGAGCAATGTTGAGTGTGACACACTCAAACTCACTCACACACATACACACACACACCCGCTGCAGCGCACAGCACATGCTGGTGTGTGACCTGCAGGAGCTACTGCTAAATGTTGCAAGCACTGACACACCCACACACACAGACATCCACACACACACAGATGCTGATGAAACAGTTTCATTTTTCACATCCGCCATCATTTTATTAGGAGCACATTCAGAAATATTGTGAGGGCACTAGAGAAAGCTTGTTACTAGTAGTTGATGTGGGCATGCACACGCACACACACACACAGTTCAGGGCCAGTGAAAGAGAGCCAAAGAGCTTTGACTGGTCTCATATGATAAGAGTACGATCCTCTGGCCCTGTGCTGTGTCAGACACTGCAGGTTAGTGTCCACACACACACGCACATACAGCACTCATACAGCGTCTATCCAAGCTAAAGATCTCTATACCATCAACACACAATGCCATCCTCTTAAGTGTGTTGTGTTTGTGTGTAAACAAATGGAGGTGCACATAAGGTGGTATTGTAGGTGAGATTTCAACTCTGTGTTCCTGTATATGTGTATGTGTGTGTGTGTGTGCATCTGTCCGCAATACAGAAGTGCAATACACACAATACACTCTGTGTAAGCATCTCAGCAATTACGTGGAACATGCCTACAGCGAAGCGGACATCACAGTGGTGTCTAACATCCAGACACCACTGCAGGTCAAAGTTACCCAGTGGTTCCTGCATTTTCTTTACTGACAGAAACATCACTGTGCTGCCTCCACCACCAACCCACATCACATTCATGGTTCCCCTCACTCTTGCACAGCCCCCACACCCCGCTAATAAGGAATGAAGGGCAAAATCCCCAGTGGCTATGCCAGTCACACCGACCCAAACCTCAGCCTCTGTCTATGATGCAGGAACCAGTGTGCTCAATGAGTGACCCCATGCCATTATATATGCAGCCATAAGTAACTATCTCCAGAACCAATCAGCTATGGCCTGGGCGAGTGGACAACGGGGGGAGGGGTGGACGAGGTGGGTAGACGGATTGAGAATGCACAGTCACGCAGGTGTAAACAATGAAGCCACCACCACACTGTCAATCATCTGGATGTGAGATGAGGACTTCAGAGGCTCTGCTCCTCTGACACACACCAGTCTCCTGCTGGGGTCAGTTTATCACTGCCTTGCAGCGGACACTCACCACACATGCTGGACTTCAGTACACTTGGCAGCTACAGAGGCCCTGGTGAAAACCACTTACAGCACAGGACACCAGCAAAGCTAATTCCATGGAGTCTTTCCTATAATGTTTTTTAGCAGCGTGCCAACAGGATTGGAGAGCAAACTAGCAGCTAGAGCTAACCACTGGGGAAGGAAAGTTTACAGTCTGTTCCCTGATTGGCCAGACAACAAAAACTTTCGAAGTAAACCTAAGCTAATGGAGAGATCCCTGACTGTGCTGTAGTGAAATGTGATTTTGAGTGGAAGCACTAGGTGCTGCTAACCTGGTTAAGAATCTGTGCCCCACTGTGTCACAAAAGTGCACATAAAAAACAGGTTGTGACCTGCTTTTATACAAGTCTGAAAGGTCTTACGATGGGGAAAAAAAAAATCATGCAAAATTGTCTGGAATGAGGCTCCGCAACACCAACTTTCATCCATCCTTTTCACCTTCTGAGGCGTTACACAGTAAAAGACACCAGGCTATTTCTCAACTATCAGAACAAATCTAAAACAAGACACATCCACAGGAACGCTGCATCCTAAGTGGCAACACTCAGGAGAACAAAGCCATAGAATAGGTCTGGCTTGGAATCAACAGCTCTTCACCTACATACACCACATGAGCCAACAGTTGTGTTAACATGCTGTGCAAATGAACACTGAACTCATAAAACACACAAGTTGGATTTTTACCTAATCATCCAGACTGGCTAAGTCTGGCTACGAAACACATGGAGAGAGCAAATTCTATCAAACCCTGCTGGTTGAAAATCACATAGACACAACAAAATTCAGTTCAAGGCCAAATCAAAGTAAGACACTAATAAGTGACATGTCACTTGTTTGCAGTACATGTGCCCAGTCTGAGGACATCTGTGTTTCCAAAAAGAGTAGCTGTTACACCTTGGAGAACACAAACAACAGGCCTCAGGCTGGACAAACAAGCCTGGCCTACAGCACCATCACTGCCCGTGGCTGATCCACTTGGCTGGACTTCACCTTTAAGTGGCTGGCCTTGGACTGCACCTACTTCCCACCATCTGGGTAGCAGTCAGAACACCCAAGGCACAGTCCAGACTAAGAAAAACGAGACACAGACAACAAGAGGATGAAAAAGAGATGGAGCGAGGGAAGGGGAAGAGAAGAGAAGGAGAGAAAGGGAGGGGGAGAAAGACAGGCAGACAGACACAGCTAGACAGAGGGGCTTATTTTGGCACTGCGCTCTGAATCACTCACCTAAGCACCATGCAGACACACCAGGCCGGCCTAGCAGAACACAACTGACGCCTGGCTGGAGAGAAGAAACACTTTCTGCTGCGGAGCCTCCAAACCCACACGCATCTGTCACACGTTCACATCAATCACTCCCTTAACTGACCAGCAACATTTGGGTTTGCTTGTATGTGATCATTTGGACAAGCCTCTGTATGTAGGTGTGTGTGTGTGAGTGCGTCTGTGTATTTTTGCGTGGGCTCAGCAAAGTGTGTCTCCTGCTGCACAGAAGCTTGCATCGAAGTCATTTTGAGAAGCGTTGAGCAGGGGAGTCTTGAACAGCCTCGACCACACGGGATTTCCAACACCAGAAATAAACCTTATTTTCGTGGCGGCAGGCAACAAAGTCTAGAACTGACTGCTACAGCGTCACTGTTCATCTACCACCAAACGTAAGTCCAAACGTGCACCATGACCACCAACAGGGGAATGACAAACTATGGGGAAAACAGACGGACCATCATATAAGGAAAATATAGATGGTCCCGCCCTGGCCCATGTCAATCACATATTAATCAAAGACTCCTTCTGAGACAGCAGGGCTGACGTAGGGTCAGCAAACATCAGAGCACTCAGTGGTCATGTTGAAAGAGAGTAGCTAACAGCTCACAGCTCTCAGCAGGTTCTTCCTTCACATATCCACCACTAGATAGGATTCCTATCCTATCCTCAGACAGAGCTATGGACAACTAATAGTCAGGTCATTTTATTACCTCTGTCAAGGAGGTTGTGTTTTTAGTGCAGTCCTGGTGGAAGTGGAAGATGGAAGTGACGCCAACATATAAGGTGGTGCGAAATTTAGTTTGAATTTCACTACTGTGGAAAAATAAGGCATTTAGCCTTGACAGAGGTGTGCCCTTGTGTTGTGCCCATAAAGGCCAATCTATGAATGAGTGTGCTTTCTATTGTGTGCGAGTGAGTTCATATTGACAAAATTGACAATTAACCTAAGTGCCTTGACATTTGGGAGACAAGCATGGTCTGAAAAGCTGACCATTGCTTTGCTAAACATAGCAACAGTCTTAAAAGAGAATGCTGCATCTTGTGACTTGTGGTTACCCAAGACAGTGAAAGTGCTACAGCAAAATACTTGGTCTTGGCCTGGTCTGAATAGGTTTTATGTACCAAGCACAAGTCCTTTCTGAAGTCTTCATTATTTTCCAACACCACATCCATGGTTGAATCAATATTCTACACATCAGTAACAATGAGTATAGCATCCTTTCAAATAATAAAAAAGAGTTTTGATATCATACGATGAAGTAATTACACAAGAAGATATCCCTTTGTATGCAGAATCAGGTCTAAAACAGTCATCAGGCTCATTCATTATTCAAAGATTGCCCCTCGAGAGACTCTGATGGAACGAAGAGATGGAACAATAGACTGAAGAAAGGGGGCTTCCTTGAGCGCGCACACGCACCAAGTTCCCGCGAGGGCGGCGCGCAATGGGTTAACAGTCTTTGTCGACCGAGGTGCTTAGCGGCACAGTGGCGAAGACTCTGGAGCGCTGCCAGACCTCGCCGACACGCCGGAAGACACCATCTGCACTGCCGTGGTACAAGCACCCGACACAAGGCCAAGATTGAGGAGGGGAGGGTGAATAGACGCAGCAAGTGGGGAGTAGGATGGTGTGTTTTTCTGTGTGTGTGTTTGAACTGTATGTGTTTCATGATAGACCAAACGCCGAAACTGGCAATATATGCAACGAGCGACACACTGAAATAGTTTTAGGTGACCAGACTGACCACAGTCATATCAGCTCGGTCAATATTCCAAACAAACAGGAAACATCCTGTCCTGGAACCAAAAGAAGTGCATACAGGACACCTAACTTAAGCTCTACACAGCTCCAGCGCACCATGAAAGTTTTCGAACTTCCTATAGCTCAAACTGGTCGTTCAACATCACACCATGACCATTAAAACCACTCTGCCTCAGCTGAACTAAAAATATTTACTTACCAATTCACCACTGATAACCATTATTCGTGCCTATGCCAACGGGACAGGGAGAAATGATCTTATACTTGCAGTTTGCTGCTCACGCAAAGACGGGAATTTACAAGCGATATTTTCTTGCCCAGCTGTTTTGACTGCTGTTGAAGACGCTTCATGCGTCTGAGGCGTCATGCTAGCGAACATGTTTCGATCCAAGGTCGTATTACCGTGGCATATTTTAAGACAGTCATTAGCATCTGACAATAAAACGGAAACACATCACAATGAAAGAACCCATAGGAGTTAGGGCTAACCACACGACATCGGCATAGACGAGAAGAGTACGTAAAGCATTACAGAGCATGTATTGCTGCCCGATGTCATAACTCCATCAGCTGTAATCTCGGCCTTGGCACTCGGCTAAAAACCGTTGACAGCAGCATGCAACTTCAAAGGAGATGACAAATTTAACCCAGTCGGTTCTGTACAAGGTATGACAAGAAGGAAAAATAACTGTCTACTTTTTCGTCGATGATGGATTTGGTAGCACCAAAATGCTTACTATGTACATTTTACATAGAATAATGCATCACAAAATCACACTCATTCGATACAATGCAATTCCATTTGCCAACTACTGCATTGACTTGATTAGTTCCCTAAGGACAACGTTAATGCAATTAGCACAAATGCCAAAAAGACATTAATTACAATGCGAGATCGATCACCACGTATCTCGTGTACAACAGGCATCTACTAAATTCAACAAGGAGGCTGTATCACTACAAGTGACATTTGTTGGACCACTAACGTTATCCTGACATGAGAGATTGTAAGGTCCTGGTACCAGACAGACAGAACCTGTCAACATCTAGCACATCACGATATACCTCACTGTTTCCAAGTTCACCAGCGGTAACGTTATGGACAAGATCATCGTTGAAACAACTTCACGTCGGATTTACACCAAAGAAATATCTCCAGCAGCACGGTGTACTAGTAACATGTGTAAGAAAGCTGAATGAATGAAAAAGTTTGCGAATCTATTCAATGGACATAAACACTATAACGTTAATGCTATGAGAGTCAGAAGCAACACAGTGACGAGTTACTTCCCCAAAAGTGTTAAAAAGTGCTACCTAGCCGGCCACTACAGTTCTGGTTAGCTGGCTTTTCACTGAATTAGCGACACACAACATACACTAGGCTAATGGAGCTAAACAGTAGCTGCCTAACATTTCTTAGACCAATTTACTACCTTCAGTAGCCGTAGCTTTTCTGTTGGCTAGCCAGCTACCGAAGTCAAAGCAGACGTGTTAATTACGTCTCATGTCGCTACTCAGTTAGCACACTAGCTTGTTAACATTAGCTTGCTAGTTAGCCGGCCATTGTGGCTGGAGGCGGAAACAAATAATGTCGTGTACGACGAAGTTAGCTTGATAGCTAGCAACCATAACCGGTTAAGTTGAGCTAGCGATGCTGCTAACGCGCTAAACAACCATGCTTTACAGGTCTTAAAATAATATAATATATTATTTACCTCCAACTCGATACATGTTGGCCGCCATTCTCTCGTTCCCCCTTACAAACACGGTCCCAGGGATTCCCCTCTTGCGTGAAAAAATGTCGATCTGAAGCTATTTTATCCCTGCATTTATTCCAGTACTCCCCCGCCGAGAAACAAAGCCGGGACCCGGCACCGTGGCGAGGATCTGGCGGGTAAAAGTTTAAAGTTTCCGTTACAATGTCTCCGAGGTCGGTTAAAATGCGTCTTTGTCTCAGTCCGATTACGAAGTCCCACCGAATCCCTCTCTCACTCACGCACTCACACTTGCAGGCATGCACACACAGCCCTTGATAGCCAGCCTGTCTCTCTCACTACACTCTTCCTCCCATCCTCAGCTCCCAGCTTCATCCTCCTCTTCTTCACCTCCGCTTAGTTCACACACTCGACCCCCCCTTTCTCAAACGTCATCTTCGGAAAACGTCACTCACAGTTCGGGACGGATCGGCAACTGACTTCGCCTTCAGATAGATCTATGCAGTTTTTATGACTGAAATGTTTCTTTCCATCTTTGTTCATATTACTTGTTAGCATATGCTAACATTATATCTTCCTAAACCTGATAGATGGCTTTGGTTACTGTCATTCAGGCTGGTTTTAGTAGAAATTTACAGTGAACAAGGGGCTAGATTAAATAATAATAAAAAAATAGCCTGTTGGTCAATGGATAGGAAAAAGGCGAGTAATTTTGATAATTTCTGTAGACAAGTAAAACCATTCTTTTGACATTTTCAGGTCCAATTTGAGTGATTTAAATCAGCAATTCATTTCTCGACGTTAAATCAGTGGCCATTATATCTGTAAATGACTATGCAATTGGTGGAGTTATGTTTCACCGTAAAGCGTTTCACAGGCCAGTCAAAGCTTGGGGAATACGTCCCCCTATCGGTAAAGGCGCTAAACTACACCACCGTGATGCTGAAGGAACATTCAATGCCAATGTTGTTAGTTGAGAAAATGTATTTATGTGAAAATTGGAACAAAAAAGACAAATAAAGCATTTTCACGTTTCATTATTATTTTTCTTTACACATAAAGCATTGCTAAAACAAGTAACCTTAATTCTAAAGCCAATAATGTTCAGGTTTTCCTTTTCCAGAGTGTTTTCCCAAGGCTCTCCTGAAGGGCCTATGAGATCTTAATAAAAGTGTGACCATAAAATCAAAGTCTGTGGACTGAATGCCTTTGAACAAACCAGCCTGTGAAAAGAAGATGAAGAATAAAACAAGCTTGATATTACTCAGCGTCACAAAGATTAAAAAAATGCATTTTATGAAATTACAAAACTATTCATTGAGCATTAAAACAACAGAATTGACACAAAAGCTCAGGCAAAACAGTTTTGCATTTGCACTGCCTTAAAAATTATGTCAGTACAAAAACAATTACAAGAGGAATGTACTTTGGAATGCTGTATAGGTTTTGCATTACATAAACACAGACAAAGCTTCAGGCTTCTTTGCCATATAGCAAAGTTTTTGAAGATGCACAACATGTGTCCAGAAAATGTAATACTTGTGCAATATTCAAACTGGATCACAATGTATGGGCTAGGTTATGAGCTAGCTGGCTCTGCAAGTGGCTAGTAAGGGCCCTGAAACAGACAGAAACCCTTGCCACAATGGACTGGAGGAGACATGCTGAAGAAATTAAACTATAAGCGATATTATGCATTATCGTGTATTAATGATGATGTTATGGCACTAAACAACATGAACGTGGGACTCAATGGTCTGGTGATGCAGTATAGGTGCATCTCTCTCTCTCTCACACACACACGCATACACACACATGCGCGCGCACGTGTGCGCACACACACACACACACACACAAATGCACACATCTTTTTTATGTTTGTATAAAAAGGCACACCATTTAGATTTTGGCTTAGTCGCATCTAGTGCATTGACTGCTGTTCAAAAGGACATGACTGGGGTCAGAAGAAGGCACTTCACTTACATAATGGCATATAAAACACAGACTAGCTGCTGCATCCACTGATATGATTCACCTACATCTTCAATTACATAGATTCATATTCATTAATCATCTTGTGTGAAGGCAATCATGGTTGAACAGTTCTTTAACAGCTGTTTTGTCCTTTACACCTCCTATAGATAACAGGACCTTCTGATTCATTTATTCATTCATTTCATTCATTTAGTCATTTATTCGATCTCCCTTCCTTCTGCCATTCATACAGTGATTTTCACCCTTTATTTCTTTTATTCTGCTTGTCTGCCTGTTCATATGGCTGACTACATTGCAGAGTCATCTCTCATTCCTTTCATCCTCTCCCTAACCATCTTTCTTTATCTTTCTCTACACCCCAGGCTCTGGTGAGTTGGTGGAGGTGGAGGAGGCGGAGGGGGAGGCGGAGGCCGGGTGTTCTCTTGCCCCTCCGGTGGGGCCGCCCGTCACCCTCCACTGAAGGATGCAGGTGTCTTTGCCCCCCAGGGAGAGCAGGTGGCTGTCGTTGCTGGTGAAGCATACATTGGTCACGTGGCTGCCGTGACCCTCGTACTTATGACTGGGTGCCTACAGGAGCGAGAGAGAGAGAGAGAGAGAGAGAGAAAGAGAGATTCAAAGTATGCCTTTGTAATGTGTGTGCTAACCAGTGAGTGATGAGAACGGGAAAGACTTTTCCAAACAATGGGGAAGCTAATCAAGAAGGCAAAAAAAAACACTGTCTGATGCAAGGTCACGCAAACACACTGCAAAGCTATACAGCATCTATGTGGTGCTAACACCAACACAAGCCAAGCACACAAGCCTCAAACACACATTTGCACGCTGACAGAAAGAATATTAGAGAACATTTCTAACTCATAACTCTGGGGCTGGGATTAACCACAATCTAATGGCAGTGGCTTCTCTGGGGCACTGAAGGAAATCCCTCATATGACAAGGAATAGGAGACTGATTTAAAAATAATACTTCAAAAAATTGGACTGCTTTTTAACTTATGGGTTTCCAAAATAAAGCTTTCAGCAAACTTTTTTATAATGCAATACTATTTTCTTAAAGTGAACAAGTACTGTAGACACTGTTGTAATATCTCTATGCAATCTGTGAACTTTGCTTCAGGCGACTGTTATAATTGTTTAGTTTGGCCCTCAAACAAATTCAGCTTGAGCCAGACAAGAACAACTCAGCACTCTGCACCACTTCACAGAAGCCAAACCATCTGAAAGTAAATCCAGTGGAACCCAAACCAGGTTCACCCAAAATAACAATTCCTCTTCTTGGCAGCAGAGGGCAATCAATTCCATGTGGCAATTTGGACACATACAAAAAAAAAAAAGAAAATCAAGTTGGAAAACAGAAGTAAGCCATGGCGCCAAGAAAAAGACAGCCCATGTTAACACTGACAGCCATGCCACTATGATTTAGGCGGGTGAGAACTATGTGGAGACACTGCTTGGCCTAATGCACACTAGCACACAGAAACCTTCAAAAGGGCTGATATATTGCCTACTGGATTGAGTGAGTTTTAGGACAGAGGTACAGAAACGTGTGTGTGTGTTTCACCTTTGGCTTGGGACAGGGGTACTGGAACAGGTGCACTTTGCAGAAGTCATCCGCCATGGCTACCAGTTTCTCGTTGTGGGAGCGGCAGAGAGCGTTAATGTCCGTGCCGTCTGAGCCCTCCAGCCAAACTCCTGTGGAAACACACACATAGATGACAGCAGACCCCATTAAACACATGACACTCAAGAGCTCTTTCACCCCCCCATCACCAGATATGTGACCAGCCCTCTGTCATTGCTTCATAAGGCACAATCAGTGCTATCAACACATCACTGGTATGGCAGGCTGTATGTGAGGAGTTGAATGTCAGGAGATGATGTGAAATTGCAGTCTTTTAAATACACTTCTGATCAACTGTGAGTGTTATGTGTCACAGCACTTAATAGCTGTGCTTTGAAAACACTGCTAGGAATGTTGGCAGGTGTCTTGCATTTGGAAGGAAATTGAAATGACAGAGAAAGCCCAAGGGCTTTTCTCTTCTAAAGTCTAAAGATAAAGCATTAGAGATCTCAATGTTCTTCTATGAGGTCAAACATTCAGAAGGGTCCTGATCATTATGACGTTCTGCAATGTTTGTTTCAGGTTATGTACTTCATATTACAGCGTTCAATAATGGTAGAGTCAAAGTCTTGCTGTATTGTGCAATACTATGTATGGTTTTATTCCATCTGCTTCCATTTGTTTGTTTGGTTTGTTTGTCTGTAAAACCACACACACAAAAACTACCAGCCCTGATCTTCATAAAACTTGCTGGAATTGTGTAGCACTGAAAAAAGAGCGCAACACTTGGGAGCGTCCCCTTACTTTAAACTTCACGCCTTACCCATGACATGGAAGCCCAGCACACAGGTGTAGGAGGCCCACTCGCGGTCTTTACTCTCGTAGCGGTTCCTCAGCAGCTTGCAGCCCCCTGCCACGTCCCCTGGACACACCCAAAGAAAGCATGTAAAGTGCAAGTCAGCTCAGATTCACTGGAGCTGCGTCTACAGCAGATGCCAGATGCAAGATGACAGGTGTATATGCTCTTGCACATGGAAATATATAGAAAGGCACACTCATTCCTGCCATGCCCAAAAGTGGAAATATAATGGTATATTTTTACACATGCAAACAGTTACCATCAGGGCCTAACACACATACTCACACACATCCTTCTGTCAGTAGCTCCCACCCCAAACACACACACACACACTTACACTCACAGACATCTCACCAATCCACAGTGCAGTGAAAGGTAAAGGGATTCCACTTACAGTAAAGGATCTCATAATCACCAGAATTAGACATGATGTATTTCCCATCTTTAGACCAGTCCAGATGGGTTATGAAACTGGAGTGACCCTGGTGGAGCACAAGCAACAGGCGCATCAGTTTCACAGCAATGTAGTAGTACAGTAGTAGAGCTTAGCAACAGTATAAGTTTACACTCTTTCTTTGGCTAAAATAAGCATTTGTCTTATCTTAACGATAAGCCTTAAATAACCTTCAACATCCAATTAATCACCATCCACCACCTTCTTAAGAATGAAAAGTTTCCAGATTCCAAGTGGACTCCAGTGACCCCAAATACTTTTGGAATCAGATCACCTCCACGGGGCGCATGGTAATAGCGCACTGGGAGCAGAGTATTATCATCTGGAACAATGGATCATTGACTTGTCTCACTGGACGTGGCTCGCCCTCACCCACGTGGCTCCATGCTCACCGTGCACTTTCCGAAGCGTGTGTAGCGCCGCCCACTCTCAGACACACTGTAGATGTAGATGAAGTTGTCATGGGAACCCACAGCCAGGAAACTACCATCTGAGAGAAAAAAAAAATGTAATTGCTGTGAAGTTAGGGTGTCTGACCCTGTCAGCTGAAAAACTAGCTGAGCTTAATTTCCTTCCTCTACTCTCAAATGTCAACACACTTAGGACTGCACTGACTGGGAACAGTTGACTGGTTAATTAACAGATGCTTTATCTCTTTAAGTTACATGGACTCCAAATGTTTAGTTCCAACTGGGCTGGACATATGTACTATTCCAACAACAAGGCATTTCAATTAGGTCAGGATGTCAAACTAATTTTTATCATAGGCCACATGAGCATTGTGCTTTTCCTCAGAGGGCCACCATTCCTTGCCTATATGCATGTACAAACTGTCAGGTGAAAAAAAATGCGTGTTTCCTTGTGCTTCTGACCATTGTGTTCTGTTCTGACTTCCTCACCACTTAATCTCATCTTCCTTTCCTGTCAGTAGTGAAGCATAATGCACCTCATAGGTGAGTTCAATCGTGACATGCCATGCATGTGGAACTGCCAGTATTGCATTGCGGAACCACAATAATTATTTTGTGCATTTTAAAAACTATTCAAAAAGGCCACATAACTACAATTCTGTTCGGGCCGCATGACATGAGATGGCTGAATCCGGCCCATGGGCTGTATGTTTGACACCTCTGAATTAGGTGTTTATCCAAAATGGCTCACAATTGAGCTCTAATCTGAAGAGACAGCTAAGATGAGCCCAATGGACAAACAGTAGTATATTCAGAATATGTAAAGGTGCGAAAGGGATGCTGTGGCACAGTTGGCTAAAGTGGTAATACAAGAGACCCAGATTTAACACACATTTCCCACCCATCCCTAGCTCTCTCCCACTCACTTCCTGCCACTCCACACTGTCCTGTCTAACTCAAGGCAAAAAAGCCAAAACAATAAACTTTAAAAAGTCTGAAATTAAGTAGATTAAACTATTCATATCATAATTCATAATCCAGTTAAATGTCGAGCATTGCTTTGTTTATGGCTGCTGTGTATGTTGATAGAGGTAGTGGATGGTGACCTCTGACCTGGAGAATATCTCAGGACTGACAGCTGCTCGTTACCATCTGTGAGGTCAGACATCACCTCCCTTGTCCGCAAGTCCAGCACCAACCACCTGCCGTGGGGAGAAGGTGAGTGGAGAATGGGTGGGGTGACGATCAGGAAAAAATGTGGAAAAGAAAAATAAGAGTTAAGACGGAGTTCATTCCCAAGAGAGATTAAGTTCATTCCAACAAAAGCTACTTCACAAAAACACCTGTTGTAATCCACAATCTGTAATATGCTCACACCACACCAGCGCATTTCTTGTTACACGAGTGACTCAGAAGATTGGATATCCAAATCTCTGATGACAGTTTCTAAGACCTCACACACTGCACTTCACCTCAGAGTCACAAGAGCACTAAAGCCACACAGCATGCCACAGAGGTGACAATACGACACACACACAAACAAAAATCTACTACTGTGAAGCAAGTATTGAAATTTGCTGCTGTAATACATCACAACATATTTCTAGCATCATTTAGAATCTGCAGTCATCTGTAATATTGTAATCTTGGTTGTGGTCAAATGGTCTTAAACTGACAATACCAGAACTGACACACTTATCTTCCAATATGCACTGTGGAACAAGACAAAGTTGTGTGCCACACTGTGGACTTCAGAGTAGCCAAACATACTAAAATAAAATTTAAATATTTATACTGAATAAAAAACTTGCAGTAGCAAAGCAATTGGATACATTGTGCCAAAAACAATGTTACCCTCTGATACTCAATATATTGTCACTATACTATGTAACTTCTTTTCACATAATTTTACGAAAAAACAAACTACTGTTGGACAGCAGCTTGGTGGCATATGAATAAAATGTGTTGCAAAGGGAGAGAGCAGCTACTCCTACTCCTGAAACTAGCACAGACTGTTTCAATGATCTGTGCACTTAACACAGGTAAATACACCAGTTTACCTCATCAACCTGGTGGAAGAGTTCTGGCGGTTAGAATTAGCCACCTGGCTTACTGAATGGCTGGAACTAAAAGGTGCTCAGACTCACACCACACCCAGTGAGTGCTGGTACTGAATCACAAAGACACAGAGATGCTGATGGGTGGTACTGATGAACTGGGTGGCGGAGTGAAGTCTCACCTGCCTGTGTTGAGACCCACGGACACAACAGTCCCACTGGGGCAGAAATCTGCACACAGCCCCGACTCCTGCAGAACACAAATGGATAGTTTCACACTAAGCATGGGATTAGCATGGATTACGTGTAGATTCCTGAGTGATCAGCGACATGGAGAATATAAGGTCAGCCATGGAAGAATTCACTGGATCAGATTTGGTTGGCCATCCTAGGTTTTTGGCAGTTTCATGTTCTCTCTATATCCCTCTATATTACAAAACTATGTATCTCTTTGTATTTATGTCTGATTATTCCAGCTCTAAATCTCACTTCTCTTTTCAATGTAGCCCGACTGACTGATTAAAAGTTTAAAACTATGGAATGACACGTCTTAAACTGACCTGAGAGTTGTTTCAACATGCAGTGGCTCTGTGTGAATTTAAATACTGTAAGTGTGTGTGTGTGTGTGTGTGTGTGAGAGACACACCTCGAGAGTGCTGGACCAGTCCAGACTGTGGTCCTCGGCATTCCACAGACACAGCTGTCGGTCGTTCCCACAGGTCAGGAAGATGTTCTGGGAAGGGTGTGTGGCCAGACCCCACATCTCGTCCACGTGGCCCTACACACCAGAGCATCTATCACTTAGCCACTCAAGTCACACTACTGGTCAGTTCCAGATAGAGCTACGCAAACACTGACCACCAAACTGCTATTATCTCTCTTAAAAATGGGATTCTCTATTCTGATTGGCCGATGAGGTGGGAATTAACTTTGTATAACTGGTGAAATAGATCATAAAAATCTGAATCAATGCGCTTATGAATGGTAATCATAACAACCGTAGTAATGATTCCTAAATATAAAGAAAGTTATAGATAAAATTTTATCCTAAATACAAACAGGAGATAAGCAGGATAGCAGCCTTCGAGGTGACCAGTTTGATGGAAATAATGACTTGGCGGAGGCAACTCTGCTCCATGCTTCGCAGAGTTCTTCGCCTCTACCTCACCATTATTTCCATCAAACTGGTCACCTTGTCAGTCGTTATCCTTTACCTGCCTGTGTGACCTCATGTTGATCAAAACTGTTTATGACAGACCCTGCTTGTACTTCAGATTCAGATGCGACCTTCCAACCTCTTGCCTTCTCCACTTCTGGAAAATTCCAGCATCTCCATACTCACCCTTCACAACTGTACACTCAACACTCATTACGTATACTCAACTCTCGCGCAATATGTTTCTGACTGGTTATGAGTGGGCCCCTTTATACTTCATATGCAGATGTGACCTTTTGACCAGCCAACCACTCTGGAAAATCCAAGCATCACTAAAGTCTCCCTTCACAGCTGTGGGCAGAAGAAAAGCTCATGTTTAACACTCCCTGTTTATGGCTGTTTATAACTGACCAACTTCAGGTCTAGATGACCTGCACTAACAGTATCTGATCTTCAGTCCTCTGCGGCGACGATACACACACTCACAGACTCCAAAAATACAGCAAGAAATGTCCTCTGCACGACTCAAAGCAAAGAAACGTTCTGTGCCTGAGGTTTTTTTGACACCAGTAAAATATCTACTTTCAATTCCCATGCCTCGATTCAGGTTCAGTGCCTGAAAACTTCCAGTCCTGCCTGCGACATGACGGAAGCATGTGGCATCCTGCAGGCTTTAGGTGTTCAACAGCCAAGGTGACTGAACCTGCAGTGCAGGTGCCACAGTTTTCCCTGCCTAAGCATGGACTCAGTGGCCCCAATTACAGTCAAAGTTATTCATGTTCAGTGCCTTCCCTGCCAAATGTGTTTCTGCCCAATAGCCTGGCATACCTTTCAGTGGGCAGAGCCAAAGAAGAAAATGACTGTAGTTTCCCTCAAGAAAAGTTAACACAGCTTAATGAAAGCCCTTCCTCCACTGATAAGAAGCTTCCTGCCCAGACTGTGAGTGTGTCCTCATGCGGACTGATGCAAGTGTGTGAAGGGGAAATGGATGGAGGCTAGATAACAATAGGCCTTTAACTCTCAATCAATTTGTATCTACAGGCGTCCCTGCTGCCACAGTCGCTGACTGGCATGAACAATATTTTTACACACCAGTAGACCAGTTTCTCACACCTTGTAAACTTCGCTCTGGCAAAATTGAGCCTGAAGGACAGACGTAGCCCTGGTAACAAACAGAGTTAGTCATGTTCAGTGCCTGCCAACTGTTTTTCTGTCCAAAAGTGAATGTAATACACAGCTTGTGAACATTCATTGGGGTGAAACCAGGGAAGCGGGTACAACAAAATGTTGGTGATGTTTTTGATGTTTTGCCAACTGTCCTGATGACATGATTACATTTTAGTTTTGTGATTGGATGGCAATGCATTGTGGGTATTTGGGTATGTGAGTCATATCTGATATACTCCATGTGGGTGTCTAAGGTCTTGGTCATGGAGCGTGAAGATTAGACCAAGCATAAACATGTCACAACTGTCTCTTCAAGTAAGAAACTGCATCCTGACACAACCTTTATTTTTCCTTAAACAGGAACCAACAAAGCCTCATGGAGGGCCTCAGTCCTCTGACCTTATAGAACTGTTTTCATGAGTGTCAGGGGTGAGAACCAGCTGCTCAATGTCTCTTGAATGGTATGAGTGACTCGGCGTATGTTGTATAAATATATGGCTTGAGTTATGTGATAAGACTGCATATCCTCAAAGGCTAGCTATCTGGTCCGGTCAACATCTTGAGCAGGGCCTGATGTCTACCGCTATATCCTGATATCCAGAGAGATTGCTGAGCTGGGTCACCTGTACGATGGCCACAAAGCCATCGGAGAAGGTGCCCCTGAGGATGGCGTTGCGGGTGGTTCCCACCAGGAGCTCCTCTCCGTCTACATCAGCGATGGTACGGACGGCCCCAAACTGCTCTGGAATCTTCCGAGGAGAGACAGGATGAGCAAAGACATGCAGACATGCATATGCACACAAGGATGAACACACAGACACACACACACACACACAGAGCGCATACCATACACACATGACAACATATGTAGGCAGAGATACGTGGAAGAAACTATTCCCCCATGCAAGCATATGCACATAGATATTGATGCATATGCATTGATTTAATTTGGCAACTACCTCATTTTGACAGAGTCTATCACAGGTCAGATAAATTTGACAGCCAGACAAGATAGATATACAGCCATACATTCATACTTCCACATGCACGCACACACACACGCACACACACACACACACACACGGAAAAAAGACACCCACACACACAAACACACACCTCACACTCCCTCTCAGGGGCTAGGTCAGCACTCCAGCGGATGATCTTGCGGTCTTTTCCCCCACCACTCAGAAGAGCGCCGCCCTGCAGGACACAAAGCGTAAACACACTGCCCTCATGGGCTCGCATCTGCCGCATGATCTGGAAGGTTTCTGCTCCATGGCACAGACAGAGGAGAGGAGGAGCAAGGTAACCATTGAGAGAGAGAGAGAGAGAGAGAGAGAAATAATCATTTCATGGTCTTCATTTAAATTGTTGCATTTGTGCGTGTGCTAAACATTGAGCATTGATAACAGACAAGACTTTTCCCACAACAAGGGAATAGTTAATCAACTGAGCAGGAAAACAGGGAGTTAAAAAAATTGGTACGAGCTCACACAGAGGGCTCACAACCCTCCAGCCTTCCACAAACACGCACACACACCTTTGGCTCCTTTGCCCAGAGTCTTTGTGTCTGCACGTGATTTTCCCCAAGTGAGGATGTTGCCCTCCGAGTCTCCTGTGAGCACATCCCCCATTAGACTGAACACGAAGCACAGGATGAACTTGGGCTTCTTGTATTTCTGGAGAAGATAAACACACACATAGACGGAGAAAGAGAAAAACAAACACACAGAAAGAAAAGGAAGGAAAGAAAGAAAGTAGGTAAGTAAATACGTAAGTAAGTAAGTATGAAAGAAAGAAAGAAAGAAACACACACACACACACACACACAATAACACACACACATATATCACATAGTAAGCACTGCACTGATACTATCCAAATCCAGCTAGCCAAAACAATCATGCTGGAAAGTGATGTTTTGCATCATGTGCCCTATCATATTTCATTAATGTTATTTCAGATGATGCCAGATATTATTACATACAGCCTGTTTCCACTGCATATTACACGCTACATTAAAGATGTTGTATAACACGTCAGCTCGAGTCTTTTTGGAGTGGTTTTCCTGTAAATCTGCATTTGAAAATGTGTATAATATGTACAGGAAAACTAGATTCCAGGCTTAAATGAAGCCTGACGAGTCGGGCCCAACTGCAGGCCCAATTCCCAGCAGCATATGCCTGATAGACAGACAGCACAGAGAGAGGGAGAGCAGGGAACTGGGCTATATATATTTACAGAGATGGGATCACCCAGAACAGTGACCAGTAGCTGTGTGGGATATGTATGCATTACTCTCTCTCTATTTTAGCACATATTGTATAAATAACATAAAGAAATAGAGACACTTGTGTAGTTATATATTTACGTAAAATAACGCAGAAGTTGGTAGAGGTGGTCACTCACCCCAAAGATGCCCTGTTTCTTTGTGAGCGCTCCACCGCTCAGTGTCCAGAAGTGCACATGGGACTTGCCCGACGTGATGATGTTGGTGCTGTCACTAGGGTTGAACTCCACTGCCAACACCGCCTCATTAGTGCTCTGGGAAGTAAGAAGGGCACACGGGCACACACACACACACACACACACACACACACAGGTAAGACTCAGTGCATGAAGTACCTGTACCTGCACATTCACCTGTTACATTCTGTAGCAAGGAACCTTCAATATTAAAGGAGAAATCTGGTGTGAATCAATCCAAAGCCTTGTTGCTCGAGGTCACCACGTACTGTTGGTAGGAAATAGAATGATACATTTTGATTCCAGAGTTTGATAAAACATAGACTGTATAGTGAACAGGCACCTCTCTAACTGAATGGGGCACAGAAACTCACTTTCAGTTTCATTTTCCTGCAGGTTTGCTATTTGGTTTATGTTGTATCAAATTTTTCTTTATCCTACAGACAGCACTCAGTGACCTCAAACAACTGGGCTGTGGATTGAATCACACCAGATCTTTGGTACATTTAACTGCACTTTGATCAAGAATAGAGAAACAGCAAAATAAATACTACTACCTCAGTCAAGAGAGATGAGATATTCCTCATGATATATATATATATGGAAAAGAGGAATGAGTCAATGAATATATTGAGCCATCGAGTGCGGTATTTCTGGATGAATGTTGGGTTCAAGGCAGTCAAACAGCCTGCATTCCTGCTGACCACTAATCACTGTACAGTACAGCGCTGCTGCAACGCCCTAACCATATAGCACACTCATATCCCTGCCTCAGAGAGAGAGAGAGAGAGAGGGGCGAGAGATTTTGGAGGACCCTAGCTATATAGCACATCGATATTTCAGCGTGTGTGTGTGTGTGAGTGTGAGAGAGAAAA